>JAHBMJ010004359.1:3242-37441 GCA_018398765.1 Chromera velia | reverse complement strand
CCCCCCCCTCCAGCCCTCTTATGCAACGCCGTTGCATAAGGTATTTTGTACGAGCCCCCCTATGCGCACTTTTTCGATCTGATTTGGGCCTTCATGATTTTTCTATTCTACGTGCATGCAGTGAGGCTGCCCTCTGAGACATTGCATGTCTGCAACTTCTTCATTATATTAATATTAAATTGAAATTGTGTGTATACGTACGCATATATGCATGCATGAGAGTGATAGAGTGCATGTTGATCTTTACGCATATGCTTCATTCCTTTTCATTGTCACGCCAACTGGGGTCGTGTGCCTCGATAGGAAAGCGATCTTCCCTCTCGGACGTCGAAACAGGCCGAGAGGTTCTCAGCAGCCCCCCACATACTGTCATGCAACAAGCCTCGAACATGCTGGACACCACCCAGCAAGCAGAGAAACAGTGCGCGTGGAATGATCGCGCCCACTCCCACACAGCATCGCTTTTGTGTCCCCCAACACTGCGGGAGAGTTTGAAGAACGAGATTCAGAGACTCCAATTTGAAGGAGCAGAAGGAAACCCGAGTTCACTAGAAACACCACTGATGGACGATCCAGTAGCTGAGACCGTTCCTTCTTTTTCCTTTGTTAAGCTCTTTCAGCCCACTGCACAAATCGATGGCGATTCTCTATTGCCTCCAGACAGTGCACACATAAGCGACGTTCTCGATCTCACAGTCAATCCCTCTTTCCCAGGGATCTGCTCTCCCCCAAGGGCCCCCCTCACACCGCCTGAAGGAGACAACCGAGACCACCCCGCCAATCAGACTGACGACGGCCTCGGGGCCTCCCGTTCGCTGTGCCCGTCCACATCAGCAAAAGAGATGCTCCACCTGGACTACATCCTCGGGGAGGTCTTGGCACAGCAAGAGGTGTGTGATGAAGTATCACGAGGGGTGGAGGTGGACGACTTGGGTGGGGAACGAGACACTGTGACTGCCTCTAGAAGCTTCGGGGGGTTGAGGGATGAGAATGAGGAAGGGACTTCCTACAGACGCCACTCTCTCTGCAGTTTTCTCAAACGAGAACAGTGTGGGGGGGGTCCCATTAGGAGACGCAGCCTCATCGCTGAGCGTTGACGTGCTTATCGAACAGAAGCAGAACGCTCTCTGCAGTATGCGTGAATGTGTGCACGAAGTCCGTCTGCCTGTCTGACGATATGGGGGCCCTCATTGGCAGGAAACCGCTGAATGGGCTCCTTTGTTTGGGTGCTGACCCCATTTGTGAGTGACAGATTCAGCACAAACTTCGAATGTTTAGCATTTGGCGATTGCAGTTTTTGGTGCGAGCTGGTGAGGAATTACATGGGGGAGGTGGGGCTGTTTGGAGGGGAAAGGGAATTGGGGAACAAGCATTGTCGTGCAGTGGCGCTGCATGGGTGCTCATGAGCGTGCAATTTGAATTTTGAAGGGAGGCGGAAGGATTTGGGTGCTCAATGGAATAGAATGGAAGGAAGAGGACACGCGAAGTGAAAAAAAAAAAACGAAGGGTCGGCTCAGACACTGCCCTGCCAGAGTCTACTATCTATAGGCATTCGCTGCCAGTGCCAATGCAGGCACGCTGAGCCAATGCTCCTCCCCGAAGATTCGCGAGAGCCAGCGGGCGAGGTATCCATCCCACGGAGTTCAATTTCAGAACCTAGAGACCTTACTGATTGCCTGTGGCGTTTGCGAAGGCCTGCACTTACGCATGGATGCATGGTTCCATTTTAAATGCTTTCGATGGAGTCAAGGATACATTGCAGATTTGTGTATACATAGATCCTTCTATGTACCTTCCTGGCCTTCCAGGCCTGGTCCCTGGCACAGTGGCACTCTAGTAAAATAAAATAAAAAAACTTAAGATTTAAAAGAAAAACAAGATATGTCGTTGCATCGTTCACTTTTTTTTTAAAGCCAATGCCTAAGATATAGCCTCAGAAAAGAAAAAAAAACATTTGAAGCTTAATTTTAACTTTTTCTTTCACAGCATATCAAATTTTTAAAAACACTTCAAGAATTTTCAACTTCAAACTTGAAGGTATGCTTGAGTATGTTTGATCTAAGTGATCTTAGGCTATCTTAGGCTTAATCTAGTGTTTATCAGTTTAATATTATGCATGTCATCATCATTGCAATGATAGAATATATTTTATACATTTTTTTTTTAAGTTTTCAAGTTTTGTTTTTACTGTAACTCTAGCTATAACTATACTTAGTAAACTATTAGCATTTATAAATAGAAATATGCACTTGGTCACTGCGATGTTTATTTTTCAATCTCGAAGCCTGGACAGACCTCACTGCATCGTACTGTTTGTTTTTCCGGAGAATCCGGAATCCGGAACCACGGGACTGAGGGCTTTGTATTCAGGGGAAGAGTTGTTTGTCGGGGGGTAGATTGGGAAACCGAAGACTCAGATTGGCGCTGGAAAGTGTTTTGACGGAGGGACTGCATCCCTACAAAACTGGATGGTGTGCGCCAAGGCCAAGGTCCATAGTATCTTGAAAGTGGATTCTTTTTCGGAAACCCTTCCATGTGTCTCCAACGAGACATTCTCTGGAGCCAGCCCTCCGCTCTGGGACCGGCGCTGCCTCCGGCTCTTTGTTCTTTCTCTTCTTCTGAAACTTCCCCCGCCCTTGACCCTGACATCGAATGATGAGGAGCATCTCCATACCCGAGACGGGAGTCTCTACCTTGTGCCCCAGTCTCAGATTCGTCTCCTGTGCTCCAGGCTCTGCTTTGTCGTCTCTCTCGTCGCTGTAAATTTTGTCTCCAGTAGCTTTCCGTGCAGTTCAGCACTCCCGCACTCAACCCAAACTTCTGCATTCGCATCGAGAAGAAAAACCGGATGGCAAAACCGAAAAAAAGGAAGGAAGGAAGGAAGGAAGGAAGGAAGAAGGGAAAAGAGAACACAGAGAGAGAGAGAGAGCAAGGTGATTCAAGATCAGAAAAGAGGAGGAAATCAAGACGATTTAGTTACACGAAAGAAAGAGCGTTGACACAGAGAGCCGATCTGGTTCCGATTGGAGCACGTACGATGCAGCACTGTTCCGCCTTTGCCTATCGAGGTCAAGACAAGCTAGGAAACCGCATGAGCCCTCTTTTATCAGCTTCCAAATTGCGTCTTCGGCTTGAGACAAAACTTTCACCTCACACAAAATGCCGGTCTCCGAATGTCGCTCGACCATTCACACCCACCTGCACAATGTTCCACCTGACGGCAGCCAAGTCGTCCCCATCGTTGCACCGTCCACAGGCCGCCCCGACCGCCTCCGGAACAAATCCACAGAAGGCGCTCCAGGCCCACCCACCCGAGTTAGAAGCAGAGGAAGAGGAAAGGAAAGAGGATCCCTCCATCGGCCCCCCACTGCCTGAGGACAGGTCCCCTTCCAGAGAGGAAAAAGAAGAAGAAGAAGAAGAAGAAGACGAAGGAAATCCTACACCGGTCTGAACGTCCGCATTGCTCCTGTGTACTCGCCCATCACTGTCTCTTGCCTCTAACCGCACCGATCTGCAAGAGCAAAAAGTCCACCCAAGAGGAGGCAATGAATGAATTCAGCGGAAAGAGAGAACGGACGGAATCCACAGACAGGAAGGAAGAATCGGTCGAGGAGGGAGGAAAGAAAGAAGGGAGAGAGAAATAACGACAGAGACACACAGAGGTAGATGGACAGCAAAAAGCACACGGAGGACGAAAGGAGATCATGCAAAAAGAAAAAAAAAAAAGAAGAAAATTCTCAAAGAGACCGTATCAAAGCGACGAAACCCTTCATTCAAGCCAAGAAGTAAACCGTCAAGACTGACTGACCGAGGAGAGTCACCCCGTTTCAGACCAGGAGGCTGGACAGAAACCCAAAAAGTTCGGAGTGGAGGCCCATCCTCCCCCCCAGACTCTCCTTGCAACCTCTCGCCCCCTTCTCCTTCCGACCCCACAACCTCAAGAAGAGACTCCGCGTGTCCCTCCTCCTGGGTGTCCACAAGAATCCGAACCCCCTGTCTGCCTTCCTCAACCTCGCACGACAGAATTTGTCCTCCCAGACCATTGTCTCTGGAGGATTTGCCAACGTTCATGCATCGACACAGAAATCGAGAAGTGTGGCCAGAATTATCAGAAAGAAGAACACAGAGAGTAAAGAAAGATGGATGAGTGTAAGGCAACGTCTTCACAGAACAACAAAGAATTGGGAGGGGAACACATACTTAAACGTTGACTGACCGTTTTCAACGCATAGGAGATTTAGGAGAGGACAGAGACGCTGATGCCGTCACCACTGCTCTTCTGGTCACTTCGTGTAAATTAACTTTCCCTTTGCCTCGTTGAGGTGACCTTACCCACTGACGAAACGGCCATACTTTCTGTCTAGTTGACCACGGAGAAACGTCAGTCAGAAGCTAGCCGGCCCAAACAGACAAGACAGGCATCCCTCTCCCTAGTATACTATACTCACATGAGAAATCCAGGTGGGCAGATTCCCTCTGACGGCGCAATGTTGTCTGGAGTCATCTGGAAGCGCATCTGAAGGACGGAGAGAGGGGAAGACGCCGCTATGGTGTGGGGGCAAAGAGGGAGGAGATGCGGCAGGAAGGGGAGAGATGAAGGAAATGGGCACTCAAGCGGGAGATGAGATCATCGAGAGACAGAGAGGCGAAAGAAGAAAGTCCAGAGAAAGCGATCGAGGCAGGGAGGAAATCCCACAAGCAAGCAAAACGACGGCAGGAAATAATAAAAACGGGGAAAAACAGAAGGGGGGAAAGACGGAAAGAGGGGCGGAAGGATAGAAGGAACGAAGGAAAGAAGGAGGTTTGCGAAATGACGCAAACTCTCGGACCTCTCAGTTCTCCACATCCCTTCTGAATGCTCATGCTTCCCCCTCTCTTTGTCATCCTACAATCCTCCTTCTGCTGTAAACGTTCACAGCACTTTTTTGAATTCCTGTTGTACTTCCCACTGACTCGCTCACTCACTCACTCACTCACTCACTCACTCACCTGTGCCACATTGATAAGAGCAGCATCAAACTTGAGGTAGAGCTCTAAGTCCTCTGTCAGGCCTTCTTGCGCCTCCAAGGGGCCTGCGTGATCACATCCATTTTCGAAGTCATTTGGTGCATCCCTGAGGATTGCTCTTACAGGAAAACAGCGGGGCAAAAAAACACCTCTCTCTCTCTCTCTCTCTCTCTCTCTCTCTCGTTTCGAATCGCCGATTGACAGGCAGAAGAGGAAAAGGACATCTTGAACTCAGCCGGTGTACTTTCGGAGCCGAGATCCGCATGCCTCAAAAGGAGCTGAATAACAATTTCGCACGCAGGCATAAGAAACAAGCAACCCACCACACGGCCGTTGTGCGCACGGGATCTCGACAGCGCCCTCAGAGACGAGAGGAGGGAACTCTGCTGGACAGAGGCCGCCTCCAAGGACTCCTTTGCGAGAAACCCTGCGCGCGCACACACACACACACACAGAGAGAGAGAGAGAGAGAGAGAGAGAGGGAGAGGGAGAGGGAGGGGGAGGGAGGGAGGAAGGAAGGGAGGGAGGGAGTGCGTGTGGTTGTGTGTGTGTGTGTGTGTGTGTGTGAGAGAGAGAGAGAGAGAGACAGAGAAAGAGAAAGAGAAAGAGAAAGAGCGGCAGAGAAAGAAAACAAAAACCAGACAGACAGACACACACACACACACACACAGAGAGAGAGAGAGAGAGAGAAAGAGAGAGGGAGAGAGAGAGAGAAAGAGAGAGGGGGAGAGAGAGAGAGAGAGATGGAACGCATCCAATTTGCAGCGAACCCACCGGACGACATTTCTTGTCGGTGTCCTCGTGCCCCCTCCCTCTCCCTCCTCTCGTGCTTCTCTCCCCACACCACAGTCTATCGGACACGAGTTCAGCCAAGGGAGAGGGCGAGAGATGCTCTCCGCATGCCCACCCTCGTGACATCCAACGGCTGTACTTGCAAGCAGACGAAAACAGAGATCATCGAGGACATGAATGACCAGTAAATCGAACTTAAAGAGAAAAGCAACCATGAATCAAATATCCCCATGCAGAAGCAGCTCAACTCATCTCACAGCACGATTGCTGCCTCGGATGCCGTGTTTTGTTCGCGTTTTTCACTGGAGTGGTGCATATTGATTTCATTGCGTGCTTAGATACACTGGTTCATTCGGAAACAGAGACACATGCATCGTGCTTGACGGTAGTCAGACCACTGTTATCATGAATGGCGACTGATTCTGTCTGTCTGATCAGCTGATTGAGCACCTCTTTTTTTTTTCTCGATGCAAATCACTTCGAAGAATCCGATCAAAGAAAGGGGCGTGACAGACTGATTGTTCGATTGGATCTATGCAAGAAAATTTGTGGGGACGTTCTCTGTTCTTCACGCCGGGTGGCAGGAAATGGGAGTACAAAGAAGAACAAATGCACACACACACGATGCACCCGACCGACTGACGTCCCGGTCCGTGCACTCCTCGCTCTGCACACACACACACACACACACACAAATACACTGACAAAAATACACAAATACACACACATTGATTGAAGCAGGAAAAACCGAGAGGAAACCACAAAATGGGAACACATTTTCTCTGCTTGCGGACGGACTGACGCACGAATGGCATTCAAACGATTCGTGTAGGGTACGGGAGAAGAGGAAGGAAATCTTCATGCAGTCTGAGCTAGAGTCTATCTCGGCAGGATACGGGCGATTGTGAAATGGCGGGAGCAGAAGATACGGCGCATCCTGAGGGAGGCACGTGCTGCACGCTTGTAGACACAGAACGATTTTTTATCGATTCCTAAATAAACCAGGCAGGCAGATAGATAGGCAGGCAGACAGACGATTTGCATAACAGCTCCTTCCAAAAGCTACTTCACAGGAACGCCGCCTCACAGCAGCCTTCCAATTTTCATTCCACCACTCTCCATACACCTCTGTACAACTTCGCCCGTTTCCCTGCAAACCTCCGAGACAGCCATAGGAGAGGAGGACGAGCGGAGGGATGCGAGAAGAGGCTCTCCAGCAAGCAGAACCAAAAAGAAATAGTACCGACAGAAAGGGCAGAAAGAAAATGAGAGAAAGGAAGAAGGAAAGAAAGGGAAAGAAACAGAAAGCAGAAAAGCTCATGGGGAAAGAACTTGAAACTTACCCTTTATTAGGAGAGCAAGATGCTGACAGGCATGTAAACAGAATCTGTCAGCCTTGGCTCTTACCTCGATTAGCCGGGCTCACAAGGCAAACGAGAAAGAAGATCTGCTGCAACTAACCTGTCCTGTTTACATACTCTTTCGCTGACTGACTCTGGGAGGCACGACCACCCTTCGAACTTCAATTGCACTTGCCACACCTTCGACTGCCTCACATAGAGTCGAGCAGCTGCATTTGCGTGGAAATTCACGTGAGTTAGTGTTCTTTGCTTGCTGTCTCTGCACAGGGTGAAGTGTGTGCGACACATTTTGCATGAATCCTAAGTGAAAGAAGGAGCCAAAGAGAGAGGGGAGGGAGGAAGGAAGGACAGACGGAAGGAAGGAAGGAAGGAAGAAACTGAGGAAAGATTGAAGCAACGAAGGAAGGGGAAAAAAAGGCAATGAAATAATGGTCTTCAGAGTTGTGTGGAGGAAAAATGCACAATGATCACACGAGGGAGATCGGAAGAAAGGGTGAAGGGAGGGACACATGAAGATAGATAAACTCACGCCACAATAGTAGACCACCGAGATTCCAACACACAGTCTACATCTGCACACACGCAGTTGACCAGACAAAAATGAGCAGCACTAAGCCAACCAGACGCACCCCTTCGATTAATTGTTTTTCCCGCTGGTCGTGTTGCCTTAAAATGCCACCTTCCTTCTCATGAAGAGGGAGGGCGATTTCATTGCATCATCTCATGAGATCACAAATCAAAAAGAAGGAAGGAACGCCCCAATAATGCATCTTCATTCGGATGTCCCAACGTTTTGATGCTACCCCGTGTATTATTTTATTCAGATGGACAGACAAGACAGATCACTCACCGCACTCATGACGGTTACACGGTCTCCACTGGTGCAGTACCTCAGGTGTTCCTGAGAGACGACCCTCGCACGATGCCTGATTGCCCTTTAGAAGTCGCCGCCTCACCCTGCGCATTCCGCCTGAGCTCAGAGATGGAAAAAAGGAAAAAAACAGTAACGCACCTATTCCGCCCTCATAATTCTTCAGTGAGTGCTTCGCTCTCTTTTCTGTCCCTCAATCAACTTCGGCTTGGCTTGCTCCGATCAAGATTGTAACAGCCAGAAAAGAGAAAAGGCAGGCAGGCAGGCAACTTTGCTTTTCAGTCCCCGTGCTTTCTGACTTTGAGTCTCTCTCTTTCTCTCTCTCTCTCTCTTTCTCTCTCTGCGTGTGTGTGTGTGTGTGTGTGTGTGTGTGCGTCCGTGTGTGTGTGTGTGTGTGTGTGTGTGTGCATGTGCGTGTGTGTTTGCGTGTCTGTGTCTGTGTGTGTGCGTGTGTCCGGACTGCGTCCGGATGCAAAGCAGAAAGACAACGATGAAGCTGAACGAGTATGATCATTCGCCCTTTTCTCGTCTTTTCAAAAGGAATTGCCCCACCGTCGCAGTCTGCGGAACATTTGCCTTCAGGCTCCCACTCACTCCAGAGGCACTGTGCCGAGCCTGCCTCTTTTGCCGTCTCTCTTTCTGGCGCCTTCCGTTTCCCCTCTGCTCGGGAGGTGCCCATCGACCCTGATGATGCAGAGACGTCTCTTTTTTCTGGAGAACTCTCCACGAAGATCCGTTCTACCCCTTCAGGATCTGTAGACGGGCACAGCAACAAAGGCAGTCGAAGAAGGGGAGATGCAGTGGAAATGAAGTGCGAGTCCATTTCAAACAAACACAAGGACACATGCAGGCGTGAGAAGAAGTAGAGAGCCCGCTGCCGGCAACCGGCGAGTCTTGCAGCAACGGTGAGGTCTTTGAGAATCCGGGAGACGACACTGGACTCTTGTATACTGCACTAATTATGCCAAACAGATCGACAAAACAGAAGGACAAAGAAACGCACCCACACACAGACAGCCACACAGACAGCTTCACAGACAGACAAACATAGAAAACCAGCGAGTCCGACCATCTGCCTCCTCCCACATAAGGATCCGAGAGGCCTGGTGATGGTACGGAAGTGCACTTTGCTTTTCTGCTCCTCCCCATGCAGATTGCCCCTGTCTCCATCCCCCGTTCCCCCCATCCGCCTCCCCTCCTTCTATTTCACCAATCCAGTGAAGAATCAAATGAAAGTGCGAGGCCTTTCTGAAGGGATCGAAGACTCGCTTCTCCTTGAAGGCTTTTACCTCCAGAGTTCCAGAATCTGCACCGAAATTGAGAGAGAGTTCACACGCACACACAGAGAATCAATATCTCTCTCACACAGACAGACACAGACAGACACACACACAGACACAGGCACAGGCACACCGACACACAGGCACACAGTGAACTGACTTCCACCGAAACCTTCCGGTGACAGTTGGCCCGTCTTCACGTTTTTCATTCTGGTCACGAGTGCAAATTGGAGACCAGCCCCTGATCCTGTCCCCTCTCTCTCTCTCGTCATGCTGTGGAGGTTGACAGTTGCTGAGAAGCACTCGAGAACGTTTTGCTGCCCTTCCCCTTTCTCCTTTCCGATTGTGAAGCCTAGAGATCGTTTGACCGCCACTCCCTGTCCAGAGGTTCGCAGAACATCCACAGCGAGCCTACAGTCCTCTCGGCAGACAGCGGAGGAACCGCCAACAAACCGTCCTGTCAGAGGAAGAGAGAGCTCGGAATTCAACGAGCACTCCTCACGTGCAATTCTCCGACTTGCTTCTGCCGTGATTCGCTCTGCCCCCCCTCCCCCGCCCTCAGAGTCGGAGGAGAAGTGAAGAAAATCAGGAAGCAAAATCTCGACCTGCACAATTAAGGAGAAAAGAAGAGAAAACCAAACACAAAACAAAGATGCTCATCGAAGTCAGGTCAGTGTACCAGTAAGGATGCACAGATTGGATGAAGAATGCGCGTCTTCCCCGAATATCATTCGACAACACATGGCAGACAGAAAACGATACCTCTGTACTGCAGTGCCAGTTTTTCCCTGACTCCCTCTCACCATGCTTGTTGGGTTGTTCACATGCAAACGCACCTGGTTGAAGTGGGGAGGGAACTGCATTCCAAAATTGTCTTCGGAGAGCCAGGTGGGGATATCCCAAGCAACATGCAGATCAATCCAGCGGTTCGAACCTTCTCCTCTCTGCAGATAGATTCATTCTCTCTCATGCAGGGAGGGCAGGGGGAAAGGGAGAAAAAGGATCGAAAGCACGAAAAGATGTGCTAGCAAGCCGACAAAGAGTTTGAAAGAATGTCAATATTTGTTGTCATTTTCTATTTCTGTTTCTTGTCAGCTTCTCATTTTAAAAACGAATGCATAACCGAAAAAACAAACACTGCGGGTAGATAAGACGCCAGACAGTCAGACGGACGGACAGACTGATTGACTGACTGATTGGATGAATGAATGAATGACTTACTAAATGACTGAGATTGACATGCTATCACAAACAGGCGAAGACCATGGTGGACGGTGTCCAGGCCACTTTTCGCAAAGACCAAAGACGCTTTACCATCGGAATAACGCCCCTAACCCCCCTCCGGAGAATTCAAGACAATAAAGGGTAACCACAGAGACTGATGGATATATAGTCGGTGCTTACGTGCATGCCTTTCGTTCGAATTCCATGGGAATGCATCCGACCATGTATGTATGAGTTCTCTCATGTCTTGCCGCCCAATTCTACTGTCTTCCAGCCGGACATGCATACGTCAAATTGATTTTTCAAGTCACCAGCGTGTGCGCATGCAGTGACAGACCTGGAAGACCTGAGTGTCCACGTCCGGAGGAATTGAAATTCGATCCTCTTCCTCTGATTTCACGGTTCGATCTCGCATTCCCACTGCTGCATCAACGAGAAAAAGGAAAAACACAGTTGCAGCTTGCAGGCAAGAGTGCCTGTGGTGACCATTCCCGACCATTTCACCTCTTATATATTCACCCGCTTCTCATGGATCACACATGTTAATTTACATGCATCTATGCACTGTGTTGCAATATGTCTGCATGGTGTCGTCGTATTGAGCAGAATCCCTGGCCGAAATCGAGCAAGTCACCCTTGAGCCTCCCTACTAACGCACTGCCAATCGACTGCCGGCACGCGACAGCACAACTTTCCTCACACTATAGCTATAGCTAGCTAACAGTGGGCCCTGAGTGGGGTAACACGTACTGGGGTACGTTAAATGCACTCTTCCTCCCCCCGAGGATGGTTGCATGTATATCGGTCATGCAGTCTGCATGTATGAACATGAATTAAGCATGCATGCACGACTCGCACTTTTTTTTTTCATGCAAAAAAAAAAAAAAAAAACGCGCCGCCGCATGGCCTGCAGCCGCGCCGCGNAAGACGCTTTACCATCGGAATAACGCCCCTAACCCCCCTCCGGAGAATTCAAGACAATAAAGGGTAACCACAGAGACTGATGGATATATAGTCGGTGCTTACGTGCATGCCTTTCGTTCGAATTCCATGGGAATGCATCCGACCATGTATGTATGAGTTCTCTCATGTCTTGCCGCCCAATTCTACTGTCTTCCAGCCGGACATGCATACGTCAAATTGATTTTTCAAGTCACCAGCGTGTGCGCATGCAGTGACAGACCTGGAAGACCTGAGTGTCCACGTCCGGAGGAATTGAAATTCGATCCTCTTCCTCTGATTTCACGGTTCGATCTCGCATTCCCACTGCTGCATCAACGAGAAAAAGGAAAAACACAGTTGCAGCTTGCAGGCAAGAGTGCCTGTGGTGACCATTCCCGACCATTTCACCTCTTATATATTCACCCGCTTCTCATGGATCACACATGTTAATTTACATGCATCTATGCACTGTGTTGCAATATGTCTGCATGGTGTCGTCGTATTGAGCAGAATCCCTGGCCGAAATCGAGCAAGTCACCCTTGAGCCTCCCTACTAACGCACTGCCAATCGACTGCCGGCACGCGACAGCACAACTTTCCTCACACTATAGCTATAGCTAGCTAACAGTGGGCCCTGAGTGGGGTAACACGTACTGGGGTACGTTAAATGCACTCTTCCTCCCCCCGAGGATGGTTGCATGTATATCGGTCATGCAGTCTGCATGTATGAACATGAATTAAGCATGCATGCACGACTCGCACTTTTTTTTTTCATGCAAAAAAAAAAAAAAAAAACGCGCCGCCGCATGGCCTGCAGCCGCGCCGCGGTAGCCGATGGTAGCCGACGTGCATCCTTGAAAATCCTTGAAAAATCTTGGAAACGCTATTATAAAAAGATTCACGGAAACAGAAAACAATAGAGTCAGTGAGTGGAGACTCCGATGCAGGACGCCGGTCAAGGCAGCGATCGGATGTGTGATGATAGTCCAATGTTGATAGCTTAGAACTCTAAACGAAAGAAGCCAGTAAAGTCTACCCTGATTGTATTCTGATAACCTGGCATCAGCTTTGTGTTCCTCTGTCAACTCTGTTGCAATGAGTCCGTCTCCTCTGTTCCTTCCGGCGGTTCTTGCCGTTGGTCTTTTGTCTCTCTCGGTCTCCGAAGAAATTTCTCTCAAAAGCATCGGATCCTTCAAAACGAAGCATCCCGCCTTCTTTCAAGTAGTAACTGATGGTTTCAAAGACGAGCCCCCTTTCTTTTTGATGTCGACTTTCGGACCTCTCGAAGGGGGGACCGTGCAAGTCGCACGAGACGTCTCTCGTTATTTCGGGATGAATGCAACCTCTTCAATCTCCGAAATTGAGATGAAAAAAGTGACAGGCGGGTTTAAATGGCCCAATGCCGTTCGTACCGTTCCGGAGGATTTCTTTGGCTCCAAAGCATTCCTGGTGCCAGACGGATTCCTTGTGCCTCTTCATAAATCCGGGGGCCTGTTTTTGGTTTTCGTGGATGACGACCTACAGGAGACGGCAAAATGCACCATTTCTGCCAAATCAGGCTTTTTTCACCACAAAGGGATCTGGATTGACATCGACCTGGACGGATTGCCCGACCTCCTGACCTCGAGGTCAGATGCAAAGGCCGGAGACGGGGAGCTTCTCTGGCTTAAGAACCCGGGGGGGGTGAGTGCCTCGCAGTGTGGGGAGTGGGAGGAGAGGGTCATCACAAAGGGCCCAGACGTTTTGTTTGCAGTACTGGGGGACGATGGGTTCGAGGGGAAGAGCAAACGTTCCCCTGCGTTGCACACCGCAGAGGAAGAGGAAGAGGAGGAGGACACTCCGGAATCCCACCGTTTGACGGTTTTCGCGTCTGAATTCTTCAATAAGAGACTCGTCAGATATAGTATCAACAGACCAGAGGGAACTGTGGAGGATTCGCTGGTAAGCTTGTTCGTCCCCTTCCCCTTTGTCTTCGTCCTTCCTGTTGTTTTTCCTCCTCCCCGCTCCTGTTCTGAGCTGTCACATGTCTGCGTCCCTCACCGATTCTTCGTTTCTCACTTCAGTCCTGTTACTTTTCGACGGTGTTTCCAGTCCTGTCCGGACGAACGGAAGAGAAGAGAGGGGAGCTCTGAGGGAAAAGCTTCTAGATGTATCCCTCGATCGACAGCCACCGAGTGTATACATTAAAAGAGTTGAGGTACCGGAAGCAGACAGGAAGAAGCGCGGGCGGGGGGGCGGAGAGCGAGAGCGAGAGCGAGAGCGAGAGCGAGAGCGAGAGCGAGAGCGAGAGCCAGAGCGAGAGGCGAGCGAGCGAGCAAGAGCACGTACGGACTTGCCGACATATCCTTCTGGATGTGTTTCCCTCCACTGCACCGTCTCTTCCCCCCCCCCTTCTCTTCATTGTCGACATCAAAAGTATTCAAAGGCAAAGGAATCAGCAGTCAACTGAATTCAACACCGTCTCCCTTCCTTTTCTTCCTATTGCCTCTCCCTCTCCTCTTGCTGCAGGTGATCGACGACACACTAGACAAAGTCTACTCTGTCACTCCTGTTGATTTGAACGTTGACGGTTGGATGGACTTGTTGGTGAACAACCATCAGATGGACAGCGACTCCACCAAAGGAATGGTTGTCGCCTATGAAGCTCTTGATAAGGACGGAAAGGCCTTCAAGAGACACACCCTTCTTGAGGGTTTTGAGAATAAAAAGTCAAAGTCCATTATTCCGGTCCCGAACATGTCCCCCGGGTTCCCTGTGCCTGTGTGGCCCCGGAAAGTGCAGCAGGGACACGAGCCTCCCCACGTTTTGATTGCAGGAGACGGCGACTTCACTCTTCATCTGTTGAGGCCCAAAACAGTCACAGCCACTGGTGGAGGCGTCGCGGGGACTTCCTCGTCCTCTTTTTCTTTTTCGTTTGAATACGAGCATGAGAAGGTGCTCGAGGCGGACGGCACGATTGCGTTTGCTGTTCCTTTTGACTTGGATGGTGACGGTTGGACTGAGGTTGTGGCACCGAATTACGACACAGGGAAGGTAGAGGTTTTTGGGTTCACTGATGCCAAGGGGGAGGAATTGGGAGCAGTGAGCGAATTGATTGTGGCCTGAACAAGAGTGGCGAAGTGATGGAAAGGCAAAAGGGGGAAAGGGGGTGAGTCTCTTTCTGACTGGAGGAAGAGGGACGAAAGGGAGAAATAAGGAAGGAGTGGGTCGGGTAAGAGAAAATTAAGAAAGAAGGCTCTCTCTCGAATGGGTTGATTTTCTTTCCTCCATTTTGTATCTAAGTCGCCCTCTCTTTTTTGTTTCACTCTTTGCTTCCAACTCTAACGGGGAGTGAATGGTGGCGATCAAGCGAGCGTTGCTTGAGCTCTCTGTGACAGCGATTGAGATGAAATTAAACTTTTCCTTCCTCTCTTTTACTTCTGTAGTGAAGCTTTTTAAAGAAAAGAAAGTAGGCAACTGGATCTAAATTCATAGGCAGGTGGACTGTCGACTATCTTGTCTCTCTTTCTTTGTAGTCCTCTCCTGTTGCATTCTGATCTTCGCCTCGTAGTCCTTCCTCTTTCTTTCTGTAGTCTTCTTTCTGCTTCGTGCTTCTTTTTTTGAATCCTCTGTTTTTGGTTGTTTGTTTTTTTGTAGTCCGCAGTTTTTCTTTGCTTCTTTAATTCTGTCGTCTCCCCTTTACCCTTATTTTTTTGTTCGTACGTTCCGGCCTCCCAAACGTGTTTCCTGTCTATGTTTCTTTTCCTGTATTTGTAAACTGCATACGAGTGTATTTGTTTCTGTCATCGCGTGCGTCAGTGGAGAAGCCCGCTGCATCGGCGGGTTCTGTACAAAAACATTTGTGTGTGTCCCCCCGGGGCTTCTGTGCAAAGCCAAGCAGGGTCCCGTCTATTTGAAAAATGCCGTTATTTCGATTCGTGGGTGGGTGGGTGGGTGTTTGGGTGACAGCGTCTGCGTTTGATCATACGCAAAAGTCTTCTTCGCAAATAGCAAAAATGAACGAAAAAACTGCTCCATGCCTATAAGAAACGGAAGGAGTAAGAACACGCAGGTGGCACTTCCTTCGTCAAGTGCTCGCATGGCCGGGTTCCATTCCGTGTCGCTCTTCGTCCCTCCCGTCTTTTTTCGTGTCCTCCGGGGTTCAGCTGGGTTGGGTTGAGTTCAGTTGGTTGGCCTCTCTGAAATGGGATTGGAAGAAAGAGAAGAAAGGTGAAGGTAAGGGAATGATCCGACGAGTGCATGCCCCCCCCGGTTCCGCTGCATGTGATTGATTCTGGGCGGAGAAGGAAGTTGAGCATACGTTCTTCCACTGAAGGAACTAATGAAGTCACTGCCGAATGAGTTCCGATACAGCCTCACTGTGTTTGTTCCATCTGTCGCTCCATGGTTTGTCGTTCTCACACCTATCGCAGGCTGTCTGTCTTTCTATTTAGCGCGACGGCACTGTGACGGCAGCTCGTATTCCTGTTTCTATTCCTGATCAAAGGTCGGGTTGGATGATACATCGACTTCATTTGCTGGTGCGATGTGTATGAGCATGTCTGTGTGTGCAATTAAACTTATTCGAGTGAAGTTTATTTATGTAACCGCTCCACCGACAGCTATCTGCAAAAGCTACCTTAGGTGTGGAGTAAAGTGCATGGATGTATGCGGCGTAACAGTATGCCATTTGTATGGCGTAAGACGGAGTCCTGGGGGACGTCAGACAACTGGCACGCAGATGTATAGGGCTCCGGCCTTGAACATAAGGTAATCCTGTAATAATATCAATCAATCAATCAAAATCAATATCAGTGTAATCTTGTAGAAGCCTAGAAACACTACTAGGGCTGATAGCGATACCGTATCATGATTATATAATAAAGATAGCCTAAAGGTGTCTGTGGTGGATGGCCCCTGCGGTTAATTGTTTATTTTACTCTAGGATTCACTGCTATTCACTACCTAAGACAAACTAATAATAATATTCAATAATATGGTTTTGAATATCCAATGTTATTAATAATCCAAATATAATGTGAGTTAGAATATCGAATATTATACACTCATCTTGCATGCACATGTCTAATACGTAATATAAATAATGTATACATTGATTCATCTAATTAACTGCAAAGGAAAGTAAGGTAGGCCACTGCAGTAAAATAACAGCTTTTCGATATCGCAGTTATACAGCATAAGGATTTAAACTGTGATATTTTAAATATCAACTCCCTGACAGCTCGATATTCCATCACTAGCTCCATCATTGGGCTGTCTACTAGGCTGTCCACTTTCTTTCTTTGAACGCCAGGAAGAGATGCTGCTTCCAGCCTGGCTGCATGCTAAATTATTGCCAATCAGACTTGAGCCCCTCCCACCCCGCTTTGCAGACCCTGATTTCCCTTCCGAAAGCCCTTGACCCCCCTCCCCGCCCCGGTTCACTGCGATTCTATTCAAACACTGCATGTTTGAGTTACCGCAAGCACGACGCACGCAGCGATTCGATTTGGACCTCCAATCGTTCGTTACACCAGGTGACCAGAGTTTGAAAACCCGAATGCTCGACTGACTTCCCAAGTGGCGAATTTAATACAGACAAAAAGGACATGTAGAAGGAACTCTGATCGATCCAAAAGAACAAAAAAGAGGCAGTTGCTCGCACAGACGGAAATGGAAGCTTGTATTTTCTGTTCAAAGAGCTGCGGGCGACGTCCGTTCTCCTGTACACCTAGGCAAAAAAAGAAAAGAAAGAAAAAAAGAAAGAAAGAAAGAAAGAAAGAAAGGAACGCAGGCAGGTGATCAGACAAACCAGGAGGCAGAAGAAAATGAAGAAAGAAGAGACACAGGCAAGCAGGTGACATGCACCATCAAATGGCAAAGGAGGTAGAAAGGCACCGAAAGTGGTTACGGACGGTGCGAGGAGAGCAGAAAAGGCACGCAAGGCATGCATGCAGGCAGTCGCTTTCAAAAAGATCGTGCTGGTGTCACCGACTGGAAGGGCGTTGTGAGAGAGTCTCTCTCTTTTCTCTCTCTGTGTGTGTGTGTGTCTCTCTCTCTTGCGTGTGTGTGTGTGTGTGTGTGTGTGTGCGCGCGCGCGGGGCATGTGCAGTCTCTCTAGCATGTGTGTGCCTGCAGAACGTTTTGATTTTGATTTCCTTCTATCCTGCAGGCTAATGAAGTTCCTTCCAGGTCCTGGAGCGATCGTTTCGGTGGACTGCCCGGCCTCATGGTGCAGGGGGTGGCGGTCGTCTAATTTGCTGCCTTCTTTCTGCACGGCGCACACTGTCGGCTTGTCCCTCTGGGCTCTCTCTCTCTCTGGATAGATGATCCGTCCGTCTCCTGTTTCAGAGGCTTCGGTGTCGAGGCTCCCTCCTTCAGTAAGCAGCTCTACCTGCGGTCAGGGAAGGGGGCGGCGGGTGGAGCGGCAGAAGCATACCGAGGTTTTTTCCTCTCACATTCGAAAAGACCAGAAACACAGGCACCAAGCTGACAGATGGACACGATTCCACGATGACAGGGACAGCACTTCAGCAGGACTATCAAACAAACAGAGTCAAAGTAACGACAGAACTGCCTGTTTGCCAAAAACGAAATGCAGAATTGGATGCCGAAGAGAGGCTCATATGCTTGCCCTGGCTGTCTGACTGTTCCCTTTTCAGTAGTGCATGTGTTCACTGACAGACAAAGTGCAAAAAGGGAATCGACAGCTAGGGATCGAGATGCCAGCGGGCAAGAGGACAGAGACGTCAACCGACAGAGCAGCAGAGAAGTGACACCAGACGAGCAGGGAAAGACAAATGAATATAAGATAAAAAGAGAGCCGGAAACTCTCGAGGCCGGCCGGACGAATAGAGGACGGAACGGGGGAAAGAAGGAAGGGGTCAAGAAAGACTACAAGGAAGGAAGGGAAAGGAAGAAACAGCGAATGAATGAACGAATCAAGGAGTGGGTGAATGCATGAATGAAGGACAGACAGATTGAGAGAAGGACAGACCCGAACGACCCCCATGACCTCCCGAGGACCCGGCACCAGCGCCAGTCTTATCGATTGCCAGGTCAAGGTCGCGCCTCGTGCAAGGGATCAGGTCGATCCACCGTCCATCAATCGTGGCCTGCACACGCACATGAACATGCACTCATGCATTAAGGCAATGTCCAACTTGGAATATCTCAAGTGAGGTAGAAGCCAAAAGGGAACCACAAACACCCATCCAAGTAAGCAAGCAACCCCAATAGCAGATAGAGCAGGCTTTTACTTCTCGGCATATGCATTCCCGAGGCCTGTGTGTCATTTCTTTGATGGTGCCTTGCTTCTCATTCCTCCAACACTTCCCGCTTTCTTACTTGCTCTCTCTCCTTCCATCTGTACACGCCAAGACTTCTATCTATATTTTCACCTCTTCTTTCTGAGAGCATCCCATAAACCGTGGAGTGAACGGGCGCTCTTCAAGGAAGCGAGAAGATGGGAAGACCCGGGGAAAAGACTCCTCTTCTTCCCTCCCTCCCTGCCTGCCTCACCTTGTTGCATTTGTCGAAGGCACGTGCGGCCTCGTCCGCAGAGGCGAACTCTACCATCGCCTCGCCGTTCGGATGTCCGCCGGGGGCGGTGGACGGGAGCACCGCGAGCATATGGAATCCGTTGAAGAAATCCTACAGGCAGAAGGTAAAAGAAAAAGAGTATAGCATATGGAATCCGTTGAAGAAATCCTACAGGCAGAAGGTGAAGAAGAAGAAAAAAAAAAGAAGCGTATGGAATCCGTTGAAGAAATCCTACAGGCAGAAGGTGAAAAAAAAAAAAGAAGCGTATGGAATCCGTTGAAGAAATCCTACAAGCAGAAGGTGAAAACGAAGCGTCGGCAAGGAAAGAATTAGACCTCTGTCAGCAACGCACAAGGAATTCGCAAAAATCGACAACAGGGCACTTGTGTTTTCACATATTCACATGAGCACAACGAATCGGAGAAAAGGACTGCCGAAACATTTCCTGCGTTGCCACCCTTCTTGCCTTTCTGCGTCGTGAACAAGACCGGAAAGCAGCACAAAAAGAAACCTCCACACGTTACTTCCGACAAGAGCTCTCCAGCTTGTCACGTTTTGCCCGTTCCCTTGTCAGCCCCTCTCTCTGTCATTCTGTCTGTCTGCCTGGCTGCTGACCACGATATGGTTATGGTTGGCCTGATAGGGAAGTCCCCTCATCTTCAGGACAGTCATCAACGGGTCCACACGCGCGCCTCCTCCGCGCCCCCCGCCCCCGTACTGCAGCAACGAGGAGTCCCAACACCGATACACACAGTTGTAATGACAAAAACGAAAGGCGAAAAAAGAAAACCAAGAAAGGGAGGCAGGCAGGAAGTAGAGAGAAGGTGCGGTGGAGGGACGACACACAGAAGCGAACGTCGACGTGGAGGAGAAGGACAACAACGAGAAAAGCAAAGCTAACCTTTGCCAATGATTAGACATGCACACATTCGCGGGCACCCACGCGTGCACTCTCACACGCGCACGGCAGGCAAACAGACAGGACAGACACAAAAACACACACATAGGCAAAGAGACAGACGCACGCACACATACTCACAAACACGCGCAGAGAAAGAGAGAAAGAGAGACGAAAACAGACAGACAGACCCGGTCGTAGTCACTGCCCCGAGAAGCGTAGCCACTGCCGCCACCTCCGTACCCCTGCACCGGCGCATTCCGCGAAATCCGTACCAACAAACAAGAGGGAAGAGAAGAAGCTTTTTCCATCAAAATGAACTGAATCGTTTGAACGCAGCAAAAGGTGATTCACACATCTTGTCCTCTCTCTGACTTCCAACTTTCCTTTTCCTCCAACGACCCTCCTCTTTCTTTTCCTACTTCTCCTCAAAGATAGATAGATGGAAGAAGCACCTCAATGCAATCGGAAAGGGCGCGTATGGACAGACAGCGTCTTCTTCTTCGCCACTCTGTGTGACAATGAAAGTAACGTGTGTGTTTATGCGTCTGTGCGTGCGAGAGGAGACCAAAGGGGCGAAGAGAAAGAAATGCTGGACCTGTCCTTTCCGACGGAGACAAACAGAAAAAGTGAAAGTCAGAAGTCTGGAACGCGAAAAGCGGAGACGTGCACGTACATCTGCGCACGACAGTGAACGTTGCAGCACGAACGCACGCAAAACAGGTCCCCTCCCTCAATTGAGAGAGATGGTCAAACCAAATCCTTCTGGCCGAACCGAACAGAACAGAACCAATGAATCAAATTAATTGAATTTATGCTGCCTGTCGACAGGCTTGCATCGTCGTTTGGCTGGTCCCCCGGCCGTTCTCCCCCCTTTTCTGCAAATGCTCTCTCACACTGTTCTCTTGTTTCATTCACTCTCATTTCGCCGTTCATCCTCTCTTACCGTCTTCCACCTTTATACTCTCTCTCTCTCTCAAACTCTCTCTATTCGCTCCTTTTCGGCCGCCTACTCAAGGCGAACGCTCAGACGCGCAGACGAGAAGACGGAAAGACCCCTCCTTTCTTTGATATCTTTTTTTCCCTCCCTTGTTACCTTCACTTGTTCTCTCTCACCCGCTCATCTCCATAGCGCCCACCGCCTCCGAATGACCCGCCGCCGTTCATCCCGCGACCACCAAAGTCTCGAGTGTCCCGTGCGCCGCCGCTACCTCCGCCTCCGTATCGTTCTCCCCCTCTGTCTCCTGCTCCCCGCATCATCTGCTCTCGGTCGCGCATCATTTCACGCTCGCGGGACCTCTCCCGCCCGTACGCTCCTTCACGCTTCATCGGCATCGGCCCAGCGGGACCCCCTCCATTCATGTACATTCCACCTCTACCTCCTCTGGCCGCCCCCCGGTCTCTGTCGAAACCTGAGGAGAACTCAGGTCTCCTGTCCCGAGAGTACAGCGAACCCCCACCCCCTCCCCCTCCCATACCCCCCACGCCGCTGCCAAATCGGTCCTCTCTGTCTCTGAAAGGGGGCCCTCCCCGGTCCCGTCCAAATCCACCGCCAAACCCCCCACCTCCACCTCGGGGCATGCCGGGGCCCCCGAAATCTCTCCCCCCTCTCGGGAGAAAGCCCGGACCCCCCAGGTCCATGTACCCACCAGGCCCTCCGCGCATCATCGGGCCGAGCTCTGATGGTCTCGCCCTCCCATCTCGGACTGCAAGAGCCTCTGCCAGCTCTGTGTGGTTCGAACCGAAAATCTCAATGTACCGAGACCCTGCTCAACTCAAGCCATCCATCGCACATTTCATTTCATTTCATTTGATTTCACAGCAGTTGAATCGAACGATAGAAGCAACCACAATTTCTTTCAACTCACGCCTTTCTCCCCCTCTGTGCCGATCTTTCGATTCCGTTTTCTTACGTCATCATCACCTTCCCTTCATTCCCTCCCCCACACAGATCCGTCAGTGAGGTTGCAACCCTCTCGCTTGACTGGCCGCCCCCCCCCCTCCTCGGAATGAAACCGACACAAAGTACTCAGTCAGCAGCGTCGCCGTCCCCCACGCATCCCCCCACCACTTGACGCCAAAATACAAAAGTCATTCGTCCTTTCCGTCGTTCAAAAATGATGGGAAAACAAAACAGAGAATCGCAAGACACGAAGCAAGCCAGCAAACATGCCAGGGCACGGCCACATCCAGGACCGTCCCGACAGACAGACAGAAAAACCCGGAAAGAGCCTACCCACCCACCGATATTCTTTTTGTGGAGTTCTCGTGAGGCTCTCTCGGCAGTCGCGGGTATGTCGAAGGTCACGAAGGCCTCACCTGAGGGAGGGAACGGAAGTGAAGTGAAGGGAAACCAAACAGATGTAGGCACATTCAGAGGAAGAAACGGTGCAGAGACAGACAAACGCTAAGAAAGCGCAGTGCGTTTTTCTTTCTTGACTGCCATCCCTGCTGAGGAATGAGCTTTGTGACCTCTGGAATCTTCAAAAGTCGGATTGGAAGGAAAGAAGGAGAGTGAGTGTCCCGAAGATCTGTTTGCCGGCTGGTCTCTTGAGCAAACCTTGCAAAAGAAACACAAACAGGAACAATACATATACGCATACACAGAGTCAGTTACTCACTCACTCACTCATCTTCAACCGCAGATGCACAACATGCAGATGTACAGAGAGAGACCTCCACTCCACTGCCCCCCGCACCCCACCCCGAAACACGAAGACGCACAGGGACAGACGGGAGCAAAAAGGGAGACCAAAAGCCTGCCATGTCTACGCGATGGAATGTCATCTCCATCATACTACAACTTGATTGGCTGCCCTTCTGTGAAAAGAAAAAAACTTGACTGACTTCCCAGTTTGCCGTCCACACCCCGAACAAGGAATATGTCCTTCTCTGTCACTCCAAACCCTGCGGACAAACAGACAGGCATGAGAGAGAACATAACGATACCTGAAAAATCTTCAAACCCAATTGCAATTCGAGTCCAAAAATCAATCGTCAGTTCGCGTCCAGTGGGAATGAAAAGATTCGGATGAGATTGCGCCTCCTTGGGAATTCTCACGTGCCTACGCTCAGCATGCCTTTTCTCTCCGTCTGACGCACGCAATCCGGGATTTTCCCTTCCTCCCTTCCGACCGTCGTAGAATGCCGCGATGTCCTTGATGGGGGTGTTCCAGGGGATTCCACGCATTCTTGCGACACCCTGAAGGCAGGCAGGCAGGGATCGAGGGGGGGGCGAACAAATGAGAAGGAAGGACAGTGCAAGATGAACGATGCACAGACAGACACATTGACGAAGGGGAACAAAGGTTGGCATATAGACAGAAAGCAGGACTGTTTTCTGGCCCCGTTTTTTACTTTTCCTATGCAGACGACACATACACATACATACACACAGAGGAGCGAGACAAAGAGTTCTTTCTCACCTTTCTGTTGTCTCTGTCTGGCCTGGTGTTGTACACGCCCCCAGACTGGAACTCCCCTCTGGCTGCAGGGACCGAGTGGGTCTCTTTCGCCTTCACAACGTCTCCAGGCACGGCTTTCAACACTTCGACCCATCTGCACGCAGGCAGAGGTCCAGCGAGCCGCACGCTTGCATCTACACTTTCACGCATAAACGCGTGGGCATCTCTGGGCGGGGCAGAAAACCCCGCACCAACAGAGCTACAGTGCAAGGCTCCGTTACACACACACACACACACACACACACACACACACAGAGGGTGGGGGCAGACAGACTGCCTGACCAATGCTCTGACTGACTGACTCACTGACCTTGTGCCGATGTAGTCTTTGTGTTTGGACAGGGCTCTGTCTGCCTCCGCCTCGTCGACAAAGCGAACGAATGCCTCACCAGCCGACATTCCCTGCAGGTGTACGTCAAAAAACAAAAGTCCTTGAAAGACATAGCAAAACTTTCAGAAGAGTGAATGGAGCGAAAAGAAGAGGAAAGCTTCTTCGCGAGACGGGGCACGAGAAGATCAGGGGAACCAGCTTGCGGTCTCTCTCTGTCTCTTCCAGCATTCCCAGTATGCGCAGGTCACACGATGAAACGCGCGCGCGCACACGCACGCGCACACACACACACACACAGAGAGAGAGAGAGAGAGAGAGAGAGAGAGAAAGAGAAAGAGACAGAGAGATGAAACAGAGACCAAGGTAGAAGGACACACTATGATGATGAGAAGTTTCCAAAGGAACCAAAAAGGCCTGACTTCATTTCAAATGCAGGGAGGGAGCAGACGAAGAAAAAGGATGCACAGACACCAGCTGGAAATCAGACACTCTTAGAGCTTTTTCGTCTGCAGCTTCAGTCCGTGAACACCCAGTCTCCTCCAACATATCTATCTAGCTCCATCCATTCATCCCTCCATCCATCCATTTCTCCGGTTAATTTTGGACGTACATTTGCCATTCTGATGAGGGTGACTGTCTCGTGTTCACAGAGCTTGTAGTCCTTGAAGAACTCTTTCAGCTCGTTCTCCCCCGCTTGCCAAGGCAGTCCCCTCACGCGCACCAACGCGGCAAAGGCTGGGTGGGTTGGGAGAGGTCTGCATACAGTCCGTCCGTCAGTCAGTCAGTCAGCCAACGGAGGAGGGATTCATTTTTTGTGGGCGAGGAAGAAAACAGACATACAAAAAAAAAGAAATGAATCAAGCAAGGAACAGACAAACGCATGCTTTTCCTTCTTCTTCTCTCTTCATCTACACAATAGATGGACAGAAAAACAAAGAGAGGGGGAGGGGGGCGGGAGGCAGAAAGGAAAGGTCTCAGGAGAGAAAAAGAGAACGACAGCCGCGGCCCCTTGTGCCCCCATGCAACCCCAGCAGAAACACACACGCAGACAGACAAGATCACACCCTGACTCGAAGGCAAGCGCGAACAACACGACACGACAAGGCCTGTTTCCCCCCCCCCCCCCCCCACACACACCGACCCAGGTGCAGCGTCCTTATTGGGCTCGTAGGCGCCGTCAATTGTCAGCGGCTTATCGAATTTGTGTCCTTTTCTGCACAGCGCTCACCCCGCACACACATGACAAGACAGAGAATGGAAGTGCTGCGTGAGTGACATGAAGAGAAGAGGGGATGGGTGGAATTTGGAATGAATGAATGAATCGAGGAGGAAAATCGAAAGGCACACACACGAATCGCCGACAGAAGGAAGGAACGAAGGGGTCCTCCCGCCCTCGTATGTCCTCGAGTTTCTCTCTTTTTGCGTGTGTGTGTGTGTGTGTGAGAGAGAGAGAGGAGAGAGAGAAGAGAGAAGAGAAGAGAGGAAGGCGATTTCTGAACTGAAAAGATTCGTAAGGCCCTCAAGTCATGCAGCGAGGTAGGTCGACAGGCGCACAACAGAAGAAGGAGCACACCTCCTTCCTTGTCCTATTCCCACCCCGTCCCTTCTCTCCACCCACATAGAGGCATATAGAAAGAAAAGTCGACTGGTGGTGGGAGACAGAGGGACAGAGAAACAGACCATGAATCTAGCTATCTCTCTTTTCTCTGACAGACAGACAGAGGCAGACAGATAAAGACTCACGCAGCCATTTGGGCGACTGCTTGCTCCATGATCACACAGAGATCGAAGCCGGAACGCCGGTTCGACGCCTGCGATGAAGAGAAGAAAGCAAGGAAGCAAGTGGGGTGTGCAATATGGATGACGCGTGATGTGAGCACGGAAAGGAAAACGTTATGCGAGAAATGGAGTCGATTGAAGGACGGTATCTGGGAAGAAAAACTCCAGGCATTCAGATCTCGCTGCTCGGATCTTTCTTTACTCTCACGCACTCAGAGGGAAGTGTGCATGTCGATCCCGTTTTATCCACAGCTAGGGGGAACTTTTCTTCCTTCAATCCATGCATCACCCGATCCGCGTCGTCCTTCAATTGCCTTTACAAACTCCCTAGCTCCCCCCCCCTTTCTCAACCTCGCTCTCTTTTCCTTCTGCCATTCCTACGACTCATCTAGCCTGCAGCCGCACACCTTCCTCGAGCCACCGTGCCCAGAAAAGAAAAAAAGTGCATGCGTGTCTTCTCAGGGTCACTCACTCACTCACTCACTCATTCAACCAACGAACCAACCTCGAGGGGCACGTCGAGAGCCCGGGCGACGCCGAGAAGTCCGGGGACGTCCCCTTCCGATTTGTCAATTTTTGCGAATTCCTGGAGGAGGTCGAAGTAGGGCAAGAAGTGCGGCTGCAATTTCAGCTCCTGCATTGAGGGGCGGGCCCATGGGGAGGGAAGAAGGACGCTTGAATGGTTGAAAGAAAAAACAATGTTCGGATTTCACAGAGAAAACAGACCACTTGTGTTCGCCGCTTTTCAAGAGGGAAAGAAAGGCGAACTGCCTGCTGCGTCTGTGGCCTTCCGGTATGGCGATACGGCAATGCGGTAATGCTCGAGCCTTTCTCAGATGAAGGCAAAGTGCAAGTAAAATCAATTTGAAGGAGGAAAGAAGTGAAGGACCAAGAAACTCCTCTCAGTTCTTCTTTCCGCGCCCCTCGTTTCTTTCATCTCTGGTTCTATCACTCCCTCCTCTTCCTTCTTTCAAGTCCAACGTTGCCTTTACAGACGGGAGCCAACCTTCTTCTCTGCCTCCGTTCTGAAGTAATCCTTCAGCTTCTCAGGCCCCACCGTGACCAGGCAGAAAGTCTTCTGAGGGAGAATCAACTTCTCGAAAACAAAAGTATCGAACTGCACACACACACACACATGGAGGCATTCTTGAAAGCAGCCTCTACGTGAACACATTTCCCACACTTCCACATACCCGAAATCCAATTGCCAGTTGACTCTCTCCATCCTGTCACGTTAGAGGATCACATGGAGTGCATTGGATCTCGCGTAACACGAATATTCTTTGCGGGGGAAGTGAGAAAATCGCGAAAGCGTTAAAACTTTTCGTTTTATCACTGAGCGTCTGCTTGTCGACTTACCCGTCTCACAGCGTCAGAAAGTGAGCATCCCGACTCGAAAGTTGCCGGGGGCATGTTTGTTCTCTGCAAGGGAGCAAGTTATGCAAGGTAATTCGGTGGAGAAAGAAAAACACATGAAGGGCGCACAGCTGAAGGGAACAAAAAACAGAGCTATCCGGCCCACCCAACCAACCGATTGCTTCCCAGACTGACCGCTACAAATGCATCATCAATAAGGGAGGCATCTGCAGGTTTGATGACCACCTGAAACTTGTCTTCCTCAGGGGCACTTCTGGAGACGGTGTCCCAAAGAATCCAGGACATCCTGCACGTGCATAGATAGATAGATAGATAGGGGGGCAAACAAAGGAGAGAGCGCGCACATGCACGGCATTTATCCAGTTTATTTATGTGGATTCAAGTGCGCACTTGTGGTTCTGTTTTAGCATCTGATAAAGCGAAATTTAAAAAAATGCGACAGAGACGCCACTTGGGAAGACTCACTCGACAATTTCCGTTTTTGAGGGAGGTTCCAGTCCTTCGGACGTCATCTCAAAGTCCAGCAGGATCAACTTGTCGTACTTGCTGCAGCACTCAGATTCCTTTTTCTCTCCCTCAAGCTCCTTCGCTTGCTGTCCCTCTAACTCGTTCGCATGCATTCCATCCTCCTCCTCGTGCTTGGGGATTGCCCCCCCCTCAACTTCTCCTTCCATCTTTCACCTACGCGGACAACTTCAAGTTCACTTGGACGCAGGGCGGGTTCTAAAAGAGTGCACCGAATAGAGTCAGCACTTCAAATCAAGTTTCTGCGTGAGAAGGACAGCGACGAAGTGGAGCTGTCGCAGTCCACTATCAGTCCACTATATACACAGCCATTTGAAGGAGACTGGTCAATTTTGGTGCGTCAAAATTTGTCAGACGAGACGGTTGCAAAAATTTTTAAAAGTGGTGGGGTGCGCATCTGGCGGCGCACGGCAGCCCGCACGATCCCGCACGGCTTTGCGCCGCCGCATGTACCGAATGGGTCATTTGAATAAGATCCCCCTCAGCTATACTTTCCGGGGCAGAGATCTGCCACGGCTTTGCCAGGCGCTCGCACGGAGTAGGAAAACGAGTGCAAAAAGTTCAAGGCTGTGGCTTCATGAAGTCACACGTACGGCAACTTGAAGCTGTGGGTCTGGTGTAGAGGTTACAAAGCGGAAGTGAAACTCTGTCAAGTGCTGTCTGCGACCAGAAAACGTGACAACGTCGGGGGGTTAGCACGGGAATGGCGCGTCTTCCTTCAAATTTTAACGATTGGTGATGAGAGGACCGTGAGAACGGGACCTCAACAGTCACCCAGACAGAAGGAGGGACAGAAGATCGATTCGTCATGCAATATTTTCTCTGATATGTCCACAGATGAGCCCCCAGCAGAGGGGGCAGCAATGAGCGAGAGCACCACGTGTGCCTGTGCCGCCTCACTCGTTGCGGACCCTGAATCCAACTGCGTCTTCGAGCGTCCGAAGAGATGGGATGACGTGGACGTGGATGAAATCTTTGACATCGTCAGGGACATCCGAGACCCTGAGAAGCCGTACTCATTAGAGGAACTGGAGGTCGTGACTCCTGAACTCATAGGCGTTAATCTGAATGACGACATCGTCACAGTGCACTTTTGCCCTACAGTCAATCATTGCTCCCATGTCCGTCAGTCATTGCGTGTAGTTGTCTGCTCGCCCTGTTTGTATACTGCAGAAAGGTAGCGAGCCTTTGAAGGCGCAGCTGAACGCCTGCTGATACTATGCAAACGCAAAGAAAGGGACAGGGAGACAGGAAGGGTCACAGTGCGCACCTTTGCATCTGTTTTTGCGCTTTTTTGCTTTCTTCCTGTCACGTCTTCTCGTCAGCCAAGACAAGCTCTTCTCTCGATTAGAAGTGGAAGTCCGTGTCCCCTCCTCTAGTCAGTACCTGGGCCCAAAAGGAAGCAGAAGGATATCTTTTGCGTGCCTAATGGAGCGTGTCATTGTGGGGTCAAATATGCATAACGTGTACTATCAATGCTGCAGGCGGACTTGATTGGCTTGATGATCCTCACCAAGCTGAGCAAGGAGCTACCAGTGCGGTACAAAGTGGACGTGTTGGTGCAAAAAGGTGGGGGTCTCCATGAAATAATTCTCGTCTTCCTGCATGCGAACACGCACAGTGCTGCGTTTGTACGCCGTTTCTCACACTTCAACCTATCATTTGAAGAAGTGGGTTTGACAGACGTGGCAGCGGGTTTTTTCATGTTCCGTCTGGTTTTTTTCTTTGTTTTGTCCGTTCCTATCCCTTTATCCGTTTCCCCTTCTCTTTCCGCGAGGTTCTCCGAAGGGTCTCAAGTGAGATTTGTTTTCTTCTTCGCTTCTCCTCCAGGAAAACACTTGACTGAAGACACTCTCAACCGCCAACTGAATGACAAAGGTCAGCCTGGCACCAACCCACCTCCCCAACCTCCTTCCTGTACTCTCGAGAAGGTGGAGTGGAAGTAGTCAGTACATTCCGAGGCTCCAGCAAGACTCCATGCATACGGAGCCGTGACAGTCTCACCCAGATGTTCGTCTTCCTTTCAGCCGTTTCCTCTCTCTTTCCACGTCCCTGCACCCCACCCGCCGCTATTTTTTGCCTCTGCTGCTGCTGCAGCTGCTGCACGTTTGCCCCTCTCTCCCTGCCTGCCTGCCTGCCTGCGTGCTTTCAAATAGATGGTTCTTACATGCTTTCGACCTCGCTGCATGCAGAGCGGGCTGCTGCGGCATTGGAGAATCCCACAATCGCTGCGATAATCTATCATGGTCAGCGGCAGGCAGGCCAGCAGGCAGGCAGGCAGGAAAGGGGAAGAGAAGTGAAGAGACTAACTGCTCCCATGGACTAGTAGTGGGAGGGAAGGAACAAATGAATTACTCGTGGCTGGGTTCTTCCTCCGCCCTCGCCGCTAGTGTCTCTCTCCTCTGAGCATCTGTGTCTGATAAGTCGTTCTTTGTTTGCTTCTTTGCTCTCTTTCTGTCTTTCTCTTTCTCTCTCTCTCTCTCTCTCTCTCTCTCTCTCTCTCTCGCGTACTCTCTGTTCGTTTGTTTCTTTCTTTCTTTCTTTTTCTTTTTTTCTTTCTTTCTTTTCTTCCTTGTATCTCTTCCTTACCGTCTTTCCCTCTGGATTTCTCTTCTTTCTGTCTGTCGAAGTGTGAAGGGAAAAAGAAATCAAGAAGGAAAGAGAAAGTTATTTTGTCTGTCCTCCTCTCTGCGCCTGTCTGCATGGCTGCAGGAATTGGTGAGTCTGACAACTGACGAGGTGCAGTGGAATATGCCTGTCAATCGAATCGAATCGATCTTGGTGACCAGAACTGACAAGAGGGCTGGAGCCCCACGAAGAACCGAGGGTGATGAAAGGGAGGGAGGGAAGGAAGGCCGAACTCGACGGACTCTTACAACGCAACGTGCGTGTGTCTGACTTGAGGAAGTCGGTGTTCAGCGGATGAGACGAGAGGGAGACGGATGGAGGGATGGATGGAGAGAATTTGATGATAATGGGCCGGCCCTCTTCTCTCTCTCTCTTTCTCTCTGTGTGTGTGTCGTCTCCACACTCCCCCCCTGACCGGTTGACAGGGTTACCACTGCCCGCTTGCCTGTCTGCCTGACTGACTGAAATAAATGCCTTTCTGTCCCCTCTACTAGGTTTGCCCTCGTGGATCCATAGATCGGTCTGACATTTTAAAGAAAAACCAGACAGGCAAATCTGCATGAGGGGCGATAGGGGACTGCGAATATTTTTGCCACTTGCTTGGTGCCGCTGGAACGAGCGACAGGAGAGATGCAGTCAGGCAGGGGTGTCTTCTCTGCTCTTGTCCTTTCTCTCTCTCTTCGTGCGCCCTTCTGCTGGCCGTCTTCTTCTCTTTTCTGTTGTGCTTCCTGCCTGCCTACATGCTTGCCTCCGTCTCCAGTGACTGCTCCACTGCTCCTCTCCTTCCTTCCGTCCTTCCTTCGCCCCTTTCCTTATTCTTTCCTTTCGTGTATTGCGTGATTGCTTTTGTTCAGTGCATCCATCCGTCCGTTCATGTGGGGGGTCCTTCGGGGTGTCTGTCGACTAGTCACTTTCTTTGCAAGGGGACTTGCCTGCCTGCCTGCCTGCCTGCCTTCTTGTCTGCCTGCCCGCCTGTTGCATGCATGGTGTGCTTGATTGATGACTGGTCGGTCGGTCGGTCCGTCCGTCGATCGATGCATGTGAGGGCTTGGGTCTTTTTTCTAGACCTACCTCTTCTTTTGGAGTGGGGGGGGGGAAACTGTGGTGTGTGTGAGATAGGCATGCAGGAGGAATAACTGGAGAAAGCTAAAACTGCTCTCTTTATTTTGGTGCGGTGTCCTGCCTGCCTGACCTGATTTCAGTCAGTAGTGCAGGCAGACGCCGTAACGAGACAGGGGAAGAAAGGAAGGCAGAGAAAAGAAAAGAAAAGAAAAGAAAAGAAAGGGGGGAGAGGAGAGAAGGTTGACGGGTGTTGCCCTCCCGTTTCCCCTTCTCTCTCTCTCTTTCCCGAGCTCTCTGTATGTGTCTCTTGCTTTGCTTGTCTCCAATCTTTTCGTGGGGTCGGTTGGTCGGTCAGTCGGTTGGTCTGTGGTCGATCTATCAGACGCGCCCCCATTGTTCTGGATTTGCTTTTCATCTTTTTGTGCGTGCATGCAACGTGTGTGTATTGTAGAAAGAACGCGGGAGGGAGGAGCGCGTTAGAGAGAGAGAGAGACCATGGTAACGTATGCTGGTGCAAACGCGAAGGGGTGCCGCGCATTCGCATCGCCGGTGACGGGGTGGGTGGGGGGGTTGGGGATGATTGTATGTCCTCATTGGTTGGTTGAAAGTTGGACGAGTCATTCGGGACGGGACGGGATGGGATGGGATGATGCTATGGTCTACTGGGGGGGCTGTGGTTTTGTCCCCCCCCCCCGCTTTTTCCTCTCAACGGCTGTGTACTTCTATTGGCTCTCTTTCATCATACCGTGCTTCTTCTTCTTCTTCTTCTTGAGCCTGCTGTGACCGCTCTTGATGGCGGTCGGAAAGGGGAGAGGACAGAGGGGGAGGGAACACATCGAAGAGAAAAAAGGAAAAAGCAGAGTGGTCTGTGTCAGACTGGACCGACACTCTGAATGAAGACAGAGAGACATGGATGCAGAGGTCTGTCTGTCTGGATCGATCGAGAGCATTCAGGAGAGCTAGGAGAGAGGAGTGTCTGTCCAAACGTTTGGGTGTGTGCATGGGGTGCCGGTCCACAATGTTTCCTTTCCTTTCCTTTCCTTTCCCGACCTCCATCCATTCATTCAATTTTGTGCTGCTGCTGTCCGCATCGAGTGAGAAAATCATGCAGTCTGAGGAACCGTGCATTGCATTAAGGGACAGATCGTACGAGACCTGCAGGCATACAGGCAGATAAATGAGGGGAGAGAAAGAGAGAGAGAGAGAGAGAGAGAGAGAGAGAGACGAAGAAAGAATCGGGAGGTTCTGAGGAGCGGAGAAGAAGCGGAAGGAAAGAGTTCGCTCACTCTCTTCGGTCAGAATTCGCTCACTCTCTTCGGTCAGAAAAGACAGATAGGCAGAAGGCATCAAAGATTGATCAGAAAATGAAATGAAACCTAGCGGGGCTCGATCGAAGCTTACAAACCTACTCACTCGCTAGCTCACTCACTCTTCGACACGAGGGAGAGAGACTTGGATGGATTCCAAGTAAGTCCATTGATGATGACTTAGGAGGGAGGGAGGGAGGGAGGAACATGTGCACATGCATGGTTGGTTCTCTTTGCCCGCCTCCTATCTCCCCCTTTCGACTGGCAACAAGGAAAGGGGAAGGGGGCAAGACACTCATGCAGGAGGATGAAGGGAGGGAGGTACAGAGGCGACAAAGAAAGAAAAGGAAATGGGACCAGCCCCCGTCAGTCAGTCAGGGATTGGACTGGACCTAGTGCGGGCGAAAGTGAGTGACACGTGTTTGTTCTTTCTTTCCCCTCTCTCTATTCATGGAATGAATGCCTTGCTTGCTTCCTAGTTGTTGCCGGTTGGTTGATGCTCCTCCTTCCAGATGTTTCTTTCATCTCTTCCTCGTCGTACTTTTATGATTCCGCTTTCCTTTTTCAAGAAGGAAAATGACGGTATGGATGGACACGGAAGGATACGATCAGGTCGTGCTGGCTGTAAGGAAGTCAAGTGACAGATGGATGTGGTGGAATGTGGACGGACAGAAGGGGGAGGGGAGGACTTCCCTCGTTTTATGCTTCTCCCGCCTGTCTTGCGTCTTCTTTTTGTATGGCACATTCGCGCAAAAAAACAAACAATGAAAAAATTCAAGGCAGACAAGCTGATCTTGCTGCTGGGCCGGGGCTCTTGTCTTGTTGAAGGTTTCTTTGGCACTCGCTTTTTTTAAATCGATCCTTTCTTACTCAGCTGGTTTCGTAAGGCAATCGGCATGTCAAAGACTGACGTCTTCAGCAGAATCTGTCTGCTCAAACAGACGGAGTGGAAAGAAAAGAAAATACACACGCAGAGAGAAAAGGGAGAAAGAGGGCTGGGGAATTGGTCGGTCGGTTGACATTGCTTTATACTTGCCTTCTCCTTCTTGCCATCCTTTCCTTCCTTCCTGCCTTTTTCTCCTTTCTTCCTTTCCTTCTTGCCATCCTTTCCTTCCTGCCTTACCTTGTTTTCTTTTGGCTTCCTTCCTTCCAAGCTTCCTTCTTCTTTTCTCTTCTTCCTTGATTTTTCCTTTCCTCTTTCTTTCTTTTTTCTTTTCTTTGTTTCTTTGTTTCTTTGTTTCTTTGTTTCGTTCTTTCTTTCTTTCTTTCTTTCTTTCTTTCTTTGTTTCTTTCTTTCTTTTTTCTTTTCTTTGTTTCTTTCTTTCTTTCTTTCTTTGTTTCTTTGTTTCTTTCTTTCTTTCTTTCTTTCGTTCTCTCTTCTTCGTCACAACTCTCTCCCTGCGATTGTCCCTTCGTGGTAAACTTGCATGGGTTTCTGTCGTTCTGTCTTTTGAGGTGTCAATCCTCCTTCCTTCCTTCCTTGTCTCGTGTTCGTGGGCAGAAACGGTCGATGTTTCATCGGCAAAAAACTTCTCTCTCTTGCAAAAGGGAAGAAACAAAGATCGGGAGTCTGCCGGCCGCACTTTCTACCTCTCTGACCTGGTTGGCCCAGCTGCCTCCGCTTCTGCCCACTCTCCATGACATACTTTCTTTCTTGCCTTGGGCTTCACGTTGTCTTCCTGCCTGCCTGCCTGTCTGCTTGCCTTGATGGATTCTGTCCGCAAGACTCGTTTCTTCCTCTCCTCCCTCGATGCCTTCCTTCCGGCATGCTGGCTGATTCCTTTTCCTATTTTCTTCTTTCTTCTTTCGTCCACTTCCAACTTGTCGGGG
>JAHBMJ010004351.1:63704-81401 GCA_018398765.1 Chromera velia | reverse complement strand
CGGCCCCACCAGCACCGTCGCTCTTTCGGTATGGGACTTTGAGAGTTTCGTTACCGCCGAAAGAGTCCTCCCGCAAGATACGAAGACACAGCATCAGAAGAATCCCCCTCCGCAGGGACGCCCCCCCACCCCCCCACCCCTGTCTAAAGACCATGACGGTGCCGGTCCCCGCGTGCAGTTTTCTTTTTTCCTTTTTCTTTTTTTGATTTTTGAATTTTCTTGTCTTGTCTTTTTTCTTCTCTTTCTTGTCTTGAGTGGAAGCAGCAGAGGAGTAGCGTGTGAAACCAGTGATCACGTGAAAGTCTGTCGGGAGGTGGAGAGGCAAGGGGCGCTTAACTCTCACCTTTCGGGCCCCCTGCCCACGCTGTTTGATTGTTGGTGCTGTTCTTTTGTCTTTGTTCTTTCTTTCTTTTTGTCTGTTGTGTTCATGAAGAAAAGAAGGGAGAAGAAGAAACATATAGTCTGTCTGTCGGTGCCGGTCCCCGCTGTGTTGTATGTGTTTGTTTGAAGTGCAGTACTTTTCTTTTTTCTGTTTTTCTCTTCTTTTTGTTGAGTGGAAGCAGCAGAGGATTAACGTGTGAACTCACTGATCACGTGAAAGTCTGTCGGGAAGTGGAGAGGCAAGGGGCGCTTGGCTCTCACCTTTTCGGCCCCTTGCCCACGTTGTTTGATTGTTTGTCCTGTTCTTTTGTCTTTGTTCTTTCTTCCTTTTTGTCTGCTGTGTACATGAAGAAAAGAAGGGAGAAGGAGAAGCGTATAGTCTGTCTGTCTGTGTTCATATGATCTGTCTGTGTTCATCAGTACAGTCAGCCAGGTCGTTGAAAGCGAAACTTCTCTGTGTGGGCTTGTTGCTGTCTTGGCTTGAGCTACAAGCTCAGAGAGATTTCGGAGAGCTGTCGCTGGAGAGACGCATTTTCGCGGGGGGACTCCGGTGACTGCATGCAGATGCGGCTCATGAGAAAAGAAGATGCGAAAGAGAGAAAGGAAAGGAGAGGGTCTTTTATGTGTTTGCGTTTTTTCTTGCCTTTTCTCTCTTCTCTTTTCTTCTCATTGTTTTTTTTTTTTTTTTCATTTCCTTCAGGAAGCCATGGTAGACCTCCTCCTTGAGTTTTTTTTTTTTTTTCATTTCCTTCAGGAAGCCATGGTAGACCTCCTCCTTGAGTGCGGTGCGGAAGTGAACCCCCCTGACCTTCTTGGTCCCTCTCCCCTCCTAGCAGCTGGTGAGTGGGGCGTGGGGGGACACAAAAAGGGGAATGGCGACGCAAAGAAAATGAGGAGAAAGGTGAAGGGACTTGATTCGGGAAGGTTCTTTTCTTTGTCTTCTCGCTTCCTCATCATTTGGGCTTTTCTTTTTTCCTTTTCCAAGACTGAACGAACGGATGGGTGGAATGGAAATGAGGCGGGGGCCCTTCCATTCGTTGTGTTCAATCCGGCCCCTCCTGCCTGCCTGCCTGCCTGGCGGAAAGAAAGTCCTGATCCATCCATTCCGTATCCACACAGAATGGCGTGAGAGGTCCTTCCGTGTACTTATTCTTCTGCTCTGTGCGTGTTTCCTTGCCTGCTTGGTTGTATGCAGTGAAATCTCACCAGGTTGGAATTCTGAAGAAATTGATCGACGCGGGGGCAAGGCTCAACTACAGCGCTCCACATCTGAAACTGTACAGGTAGGAGAGGCGGGTTCAGACAGGCAAGCAGGGAGGCAGGCTTCTTAGTGCAGAGAGTTGATAACCATGTTAGTCACCGAGGGTTTTTTCTTTGTTCCTCCCGCCCGTCTCCCTTTTTGTTTGTCGGATTTCGTTTTAGACCGAATTTTCTTCTTCCTTTTTTGTTCTTTCATTCGATTTCGACGCATCAAAAGCGGACTGTCTGCTTTTGGCGTCCATTGACTGCTGTCTTCTTGTAGTGCATTCGATTGTCTTTGTTGTGAATTCTCTGGGCTTTGTCTTTTGTCTCCGTTTCTCTTTCTCTCTCGCTCTCTGCCGATGCATCTGATGAAATGCATGCAGGTCGCCTCTGTTCGTTGCGTGTGTGGAAAGGTGAGTGGGCTCTTTCTCTCTTCTGCTCCTCTCCTTTCTTCCTTGTTTTCTTTTCGTTTCTCTCTTGCTCCTGCCGCAGTGCTTTCACTTACTTCCCTCCTCTTTGTCTCAATTTCTTTCTAAATTTTCGATTCGGACCCTGCTTCCTTCCTCTCTCTTGTCCTTCCGGCCTTTTTCCTTTCTTCGTTCGATGAATGAACGTTCCCTCCTGAAGGAAGGAATAGAATAGATTCATCGGACATGCAGGCGAGATGGGCACAGACAGGCAAAGAGGGCATAGTGACCGCAGACCAATCCAATCAGTGGAACGCTCTTCTTGCACAGACGTCTGTGCTTTCTTTCACTCCTTTCTTGTCTTGCGCATTTGCTTGTGTGTGTCTGTGTGTGTGTGTGTGTGTGCAGATGTCCAGAAGTAATCTCCGTGACCCTAGACAGCGGCGGAGACCCGAGTTGGGCAGACCCTGCTTGGTACACGCCTACTCTGGTTCGTTCGTTGGGCTGCTCTCTGGTTTATCTCTTTTGTCTCTTCTTTTCTCTGTCTCTCTGTGGCAGTGAATGTGCACGGGCGTCTCTCTCCTCACTTATATTTGTGGTCTCTTTCTCTCTCTCTTGCTCTCTCTCTCCCCCAGCTGTGTGATGTTGCCTGCAGTGTTTGTCTCTGCATTCCTGTGGCGGTATGTCTCTTTTTCTCAATCTCACCACTGTCTTCTCTTCTCCCATAGAGTGTGTGTGTGTGTGTGTGTGTGTGTGTGTGTGTGTGTGTCTGTGTGTCTGTGTGTCCCCAACTGTTTGGCCGTTTTTGTTTTCTGCATTGTTTGTTTCTCCATTCTGTTATCTTCTCTTCTCTTCTGTTGTGTGTGCAGCTGGCCTACCAGTTGAACTCTGACTGGCTCCCAAGGTTTCTCGATGCGGGTGCAGGTAGCACCTTCAGGCAGAGATGGGTCCTGACTGACGTGCTCACGTGCGGAATTTTGAAGGTGTGTGAGTTTCTTCGGTTGTCATTTGTCTTTTCTTTTTCATGCTTTGAGAGATTCTTTCAGTTCTATGTCTACGTATGGACTGACTGTGATCGGACAAAACCACGGATTTTTCTTTCTTTGCATGAAGAATATGAAAGCCGGTTCCAGCACACAGAGAGATTTCATTTCTCCCATGTGGAATGAGCACTGCGTTGCGTGAGGGGATCTCTCTCTTCTCTTTTCTTTTTTCTCTTCCAGCTCTTGGCTGACGAGAAGAGGTTTTGTGCTGAAAGAAGATCAGAACATGTTTGTTGGAGAAGAGTTTCACCTCACATCGCAGGAAACAAGCAAAGACACAGACAGACATGCTGCTTCCTTTTGCGGCGCGATGAGAGGGAATGAGGGAGACTTTGTTGCAAAGAGAGCTGACTTGCGTAACCGGATTGGTTGTTGAGGTGCGAATTTGCGCATATGTATTGTACATCTACGTGCATGCACACTCTCAAGAGATGCATCCAACATCATCACCGAGATTTCTTTCTGCAGGGAGACTTGACTTGTGTGACGCTGCTAGTGGCCCGCTATCCGGACCTCGTGTTCCTGCCCCATAAGCTGTGGTCACTTCCTCTGATTCAGGTCTGTGGGCCTGTTGTTCCTTCTTCTTATTTTTGTTCTGTTGCCTGTAGGTGTGTCTCTTTGTTCTTTGTGCCTCTGCCTGGCTGCTCCTCTTTTCTTTTGAGTCTCGCATCTTCTCGGTTTCCGCATAGACAGGCTTGCAGTTTTTTTATTTTCCTATCAGATGTGTTTCCCACTGATTTGCCTTCCTGTGTTCTGACTCGTTGCCTGCCGCGTGAGCAGCCTTTGAGTCTGCTGCCTCCATCTCTCTCTGTGTCTCTGTCTCTCTCGACACGGAACAGACAAAAGGTTTCCATCTCCTTGGCTCGCGACTGTTTCTTTCTTTCCTGACTTTGAACTAATGAAACAAAACCGCACGTGCCTGCAGGCCGCCCGATTAGGCAAGCTGTCGATTTTGCGATTCCTTTTGGAGAACGGCGCCCCTGTTGACGCGCTGGCGGGGCACCTGGGGGAGGCGGCACTGCACGCGGCTGCCTCGGAGGGCTACGTAGAGTGCGTGGAGGCTCTGCTGAGGGCGGGGGCAGATGTGGACAGGAAGAGACGAGACGGTTTGACTGCACTGCACATCGCCTGCCTAGAAGACAGGTGGGGGGTGTAGGTTTCAGAAAATTGGAGGGCCTTCGTAGGACAAGAACGCTCTCTCTGCAGGCAGCTATTTTCTTGGTTTTTTCTGTGTGCTGTCGGCCGTGCTTAATGCTGGTCGAGTTGATCTTACAAAAAGACAGGTTTATTACAGATTCTTTCTCCCTTTTTCGTGCAAAGGCGAAAAAGAGCGGGAGAGAGTGAAGAGCAAGACAGCTAAAAATCATTTGCATGATCACAGAGGACGTCTTCGCTTCTTTATTCTGACGTGTTTTGAATCTGCCTTCCTTCACTTGTTTGTGAGTACAGAAAACAGCTGGCAGAACTTCTGCTCGACTTCGGTGCGGATGCCAACACATACGACCTCAACAGCGGGGAGACGCCGTTAATCTCCACAATCTTAGCTCGGAACGAGGCGATGGGACTCATTCTTTTGAAGAAAAAGGAGAAAGGGAAATTAGATCCCAACATGCAGGTAAGGAAGGAGGGTTCCTCTCTTCGATTCTTTTTTTTTGTCTCCAGCCAGGTCGGCCTTGTAGGATCCCTGCTTGTTTGCTTGCTTGTTTGCTTTCTTGCTTGCTTGTTTGCTTGCTTGCTTGCTCGCTTTCTTGCTTGCAGTCTGTCTTTCCTTCTTCCGTCCCACAGCAGTAAATGAAAAAGAGCTGAGAGGTGGTCTTTCAACTATGATGAAGTTTCTGGACTCTTTTTGAATGTGTCTGCTTTCGTTCGTTATTCAGCCAGTGAGCCGTTCGATCAATTAATTGTCCGTCCTTTCTCTTCTTCTGTCTTTTCTTTCGGACTGCGTCCATTGTGTCATCATCCCTTGGGACTTTCCCTCCCTCCCTTTTTTCCCTTCCTCCCTCCCTGTCTCTCTCTGTTCTTTCTTGTCTCCCTCCCTCGCTCTGCTTGCTGCCTGCAGGACTCGGGCGGGCGTTCCGCGCTCTCCTTCGCGCTGTACTTCGGGATGCTCAAGTGCGCCCAGCAGCTCCTCGTAGAGGGTGCCGACGTGACTCTGAAGGACGAGACAGGAGCCACGCCTCACGATATCATGCTGGACAGGTGGGACGGGGGGGGGAAGTGGAGAGAAAGACAGTAGGAGAGAGAAAATTGTTAGAGTATCCACAGGGTTTGTTCTTGAACTCGTGGATGAAATGTTGAAGAGAACATGACGACCCTCTCAGCAGATCATGTGTGGATGTCTGAAGGCTTGCTTCACTGCCATGCTTCTTTCTTTCTGTAGATTTGCTCTTCCGTTCGCTCAAAGCACTGAGTCAAATTGGGTCTCGGACGTTCCTTCGGATCCCGGTAAAGGGTTGTCAGTCAAAGAGGCCTTCCTGCTCTTCATGGTCAACTCGTGCCTGCAGATTGCGCAAACAGGGAATTCAGCGACGGCTCTGTGGAACCATCGAGCGATTGAAGCGCAACAGAGACAGAGAAATCGGGCAGGACAAGGCCTCCCAGATGCGAAAGGAGAGGGAAAAGAAAAGAAGCGGAATTCGACGAGAGACGAGTGGGGACCTCTCGTCGTCAGATTTCACTCCCATGGCTCCACGGGGACAGTGGGGGAGCGGTTGTCCGTGTCCTCTTTCCATCTTTTCATGTTCCAACGGGAACGGAAATGTGGGGGGTGTGCAGTCTCGCTCAGGTAAGCAGAAGGATGCAAATTCACGTCCCGAAGGAGGGCGGATGTTTGAAGAGGGGGCCCGGGGAGGAGCTGTCGTTTTTTCTGAAAGTGCCGGTGTTGGAATGGACTTTCGCAGCAGTGACTTCCACAGTTTTCGCTTTCAAAGAGAGACAGGCGGGACACCTGATGGAGGAACGACGGCGTGATGCCTGCATGACGTGGTAAAAAGTTTTCATTCAGAAAACGTAAACTGTTTTCTTTCTTTCTTTCATTAAACTTTACTTTTTAAACTTAATTGGCTTGTCGTTTACGTTAGTTTGCGTACACTACATCACTAGCAACCTAAGCAACGTCAACGTCTCACTGACGGTCCCAGTGTTAGTGGACAACACTCAATAACAGTTCAAAAAGTTGTGCAATATATAGCAATATATAAATAAAACTTGTGCTTACACCTAGGCTTACACTTGTGCAGCAGTAAAAGAATTTCAAAGAACAGTTACTTAATTAACTGCATGAGGAAAAAAAAAAACAAAGGTTTCTATTAGGGTATTTTTACTTCAATCGGTTTTTAAACCGTTTTTTTTTTTTTAAAGCAAATTATAGTCGCTCTAGTGATTAGTGATTAGTAATTAGTGATTAGTGGTGCCCTAGAGCACTGTCGCCGTTTTCTAACTTTTGCTAAGTTTGCTTCAAACTGGTTTCAAATCACGCTGTCTTGTATTTCTTCCTCCTATATACACCAATCCTGTTACGTTACGATTCCTGTAGGGTTACACAATCACTTTTTTCAAAATGTTTTGTTACCCATTGTTTTGCAGTGTTACACATTTTAAGAGAATTTTGATCAATGAATTAGTACACACTTTAGTATGCATTAATTCAAACTATCACTTTTAATTAGGATTACATTATTACAATTACATACTTTAGTGTGTATTAATTCCATGTTTTATCTTCGTCTTCTTCTGCTTCTTCAGGACGGTTTGGAGGTGTACTGCTTTTAGACTCAGGCTAGCTTTTAGAGCAATGGTGTCATCAGCAACGCGGCAGGGAGAACTTTTGAGCGCACTGGAGGTAGGGGTAAAAAGAGTAGAGATGGGAGCAAGGGGGGTGCCTTTGTATATAAGAAGGGGGGGATCAGGGGTAGTCAAGGCTAATTGTTGCACATTTAACTTTGTGTAACACTACAGAATTGGTGTACTCCTATATATGCCGTGCCAGGGGCAGAACTTATGGTAGCTTATAGCTATAAACGAACGTATGAAAATTAGTTAAAAAATTTTATATACTATGATATGATATTCAACTCTTATATAATCAACTGTATACACAGTACGGTTAGGAGTTACTACCAGCCTCTTTTAGCGAGTAACGAGTAACCGTCAGTTTGGTAACCATGAGATGGTAACCAGCGGACCTGAAGGCGTGTACCACTACCATGGTAGTTCAAGGAAAAACTCGAGTAAAAACAGTTGCTAGACCTATTTTACTCACTAGCAGTTTAAAGCCCTAAAATGATTATAGTCAAATCATATTTGCTATAATATGCTATAGATAGTGATACTTACTTACTTATTTAATTGTGGTTAAGCCTAGAGTCTCTGAAACCAGAGATAGGTGCAGTTGTAAACAAAAGGAGCAAACCGCCGCAGCTTAGCCTGCTTCCGCATGAATATGAACAACCACGACCCTCCGCAGCCTAGGCTGAAGCTAAAGGCTGCACAACCACACAAGACGCGCGTGCACTCATTTCAGATAAGCTTCGATCAGTGCACTTGCCTTCTTCGGCTCCCGGTCCACAATGAATGAAACGAGTTAGAGTTCAGTCACAAAATGATGAATATTGAATCTTACTAGAATGAACGTTTAATAAATGCCAAAGATATGATTCTTACTAGTCTAAAATTGGTTTTGTAAGTTAAGTTTGATTCAGAATATGGCTAAATCTGCCTGTTTTTAGCTACTACCACTACCATTGGAACACTACTACCATAACCACAAAATTGGTAACCGGGCAGCTTAGCGGCCGCCTAGTAACCGTCCTATTTTCATTACTCCTAACCGTACTGTGTACAACTATACATATTTTTAAACTAGTTTTTAAAACCTAAGCTAATATTTTTTTTCTAAGTTTTTTTTAATAGTCGAATCACTCCCAGAATCATTGCTGGAATTATAATTCAATCTAGAAGTCAATGTTATTCAATTTGAATCATTTGATAAATAGTTTAATCCATCCACACTGCAGTATGTCAGACTGCATGCAGGATGAAATGATTTTTGAAAAGGCCGACACATCGTGACGGCGCATGAACGCACCTAAATGCGTCTATGGAGGTCCACTCAATCAAGACTTCAGTGACAGCTGTTGAAGCCTTTCAACTGACTGCATGCACCGGCCGTCTGCACAGCTCAGAGTACCGACGGCATCAAGGAGCAACCAACACCCACCTAAAGTAGTAAAGTGACACGACATTGCACATCCGGCCGCTTCGTGCATACATGCACGCATTCATGATTGCACAAGCCACACACAGAGACGGCATACATATGCAGCACCACCTATGCATCAGTGCAACAGACTGCATGGATGGAAGCATGCATGGATGTGCAAGGAAACGAGTGGAGTGAATCGATCCATACTTCCTAAAACGGCCCCTCTCCGACAGATCGGCGCCGCGCTTTGAATTCCCAATTCCACATTGAACGATCGATGTGATGCGTTCACATCATCTTCAGTCCGCAACACATGCACTCTGACAAGAGAAAAAGGGTACTGCCCGTCTGTTTGTTTGTCTGACTCCATGTCTGTCTGCCTGTCTGTCGGATTACACCCGATCGAACGAAGAATGACGCACGCACGCACCACAAAGTACCCAACAAGGGCTGGCAGCAGAAATAAAAAAAAAGACGCATGAATTTACCTGAAGACTTTCTGGAAAAAAGGACGAGGAAGGGGAGGGTGTGAGGAAACTCTTTTCTCTTGAGGTTGCCCCTGCCTCAACCAGAAGCAACACACGCACTCGCCACCCATGATGCATCTTTCTATTTCATACAACACCACGACGCCTTCAGATTCTCTAGCTCTCTCTCTCTCTCTCTTTCTGCGGCTCTGTCAAGGCTGTCCGTCCATCATCATCCATTTCCTTCCAAACTTCTCACCAAAGCTGTCCTCCGCGCGTGTCTGTCGACATTCGCATGCAGGCAGACGAGATTCTCTAGCTTCCTCTCTTCTTTCCTTCTTGCTGTGTGTCTTCCTGACGGTCCCCGAGACTGGACGGTCAGTCGCTCCGCATGAGAAGAGAAGCACGAAGAGAGCGAGGCAGAGAGACGAAATGACGCCCCCTTGTCTGTCTTCCTTCCTTCTCTGTTCAAAAAGGGACCAGCCCCTGCGACCTAACAGCAGCCTTCCACAAAGAGAGACGGGAAGGGGAGCCGAGACAACAACCAAGAGAGAAAGTGACTAGGAAGAAAAGAAACAGACAGGAACCGGGAATTAAAAAGGGGAGTATCCATGCACACGCTGCCCTCTCCCCTCCCCCCTCCTCTCCCACGCCAACACTGACGAAGGAATGGTCGTTTCTTTCCACCAACCAACCAACCAACCAACCAACCAACCAACCAACTTCTTTCTTTTAAGTTCTGTTTGTTCCTTTCTTCCTTTCGTCCTTTCTTTCTTCCTTTTTTGCTCTGGGGGACCCCTTCCTGCATGCCTCCCGAACCAAAGAAAGAGTTTTCTGTTTGATGGATGCACCTCCCACACACTCCAGCCTTCAAACCCTCCCACAACCCTCCCTCATTCACACACACACACACTCACTATAGGACGGCACTGAGAAAGCAGCATGAATGAATGAAGCTGTCAGCAGATCAGTGAGCCTTGCCAGGTAGGAAGGAAGGAAGGACGCAATCAGTGAGTGAGTGTATCAATCAATCAATCTTCTTCCAGTTGTCTGTCTGTCTTCTTTCTTCTTCACCAGGCCAGACGGCCAAAAGAACAAATGAACAAAGCAAGCAAAGAGTGAGGATGGGCAGAACAACCAGCCAACCAACCAACTGACCGACCAACCACCAACATGGGGTGACTTTCAGGAGGTCATGAGAGAAAAATCCACACGCCAGAGACAGAACCCACCACGCTTCTCCTACTTTCTCTTCTCATCAAACCTCTCGAGTCCAACCCCCCCCTAGCTACTTTAAGCAGAAGCAATCTGAACGACTACTCCTGGAAACCAACCGACCGACCCATGTCAAACCCAAACGCTGGCACTTAACGAAGCCAATCTATTCTATCCTGTTCTTTCCAGTCGCACACCCTCGTGCATTCCACACACATCTTTTCTTCGTGTCAAAAAATCAGAGCATCAGCAGGCACAGAGAGAAAGAAGCATTGAGAGGGAGTTTCTCTCTTCGTGTAGACATGCACAGATAGAGACAAACAGCCGGACAGACTGACCGACAGAGAGACACAGTGACACAGACACACACAGAGACAGAAAAAGAGATTGAAGAATAAGAACGAATGAACGAACCAATGAACGCACACACCAACCAATACACTTGACGGACAGACGGACACGCCCGGATCGGATAGCAAGGACCCTTCAGAGCTGTTCAGTCTTGTCTGACTGCGTCTCTCTCAGGGACAAGCACTGCGTCTCTCTCAGGGACAAGCAGACAGACAGATACGTTTGAGTGAGGGAGTGTGAAGAGAAGAAATCATTACTGCCATCGTACTGAGGGACCATAAGGCAAGCCGATGTGCCCCATGCACGCTTCTAAAATTTCCCTTTTGCTCCCTTTGCTTCGTCTCGGGCTCTGGACGGACGGACACACGCTTTCTTCTCATCTTTTCTTTCACACACGCTTTCTTTCGCTCTCGCGACGGCTCCGAATGCATGCATGTCTGCAGGTCTATAATCACTCTTCTTTCACGCAACTCTATATGTCCAGCCCTCCCACCTCGGCAGAACCATCAACCAACTAGAGCACAGGCAGAGAACGGAGATATCCCCCTCCCCTGCCTATCAGATACTCTTTCACCATCTAGAAATAGATTGGGAGGGAGAAAAACTTCCTCCACATTGACAACCCGACCTCCAACACACCCCGCAATCTCCCCACACACACCCCGCCTACCGTCTCAACCGACCGAACGCTTTGCGTGTCAGAGAGAGAAAGAGGGAAGGAACGAAAGAGAGACCACCCGAGGCCAGCGGACAGGAAGGGATCGGAAGGTCTAGAGATGAAGACAGACAGACAGACACACACACAGGCAGACGCAGTGCGACTTGAAAAGAAAAAGAAACAGAACAACATCTTCGGCAGATAAATGGATAGATCATACAATAGAGAAAGGAGTTCGTGGAAGAGGTTTCCTTTACTGAGAACACGTTATACGATAAGGGAGAGAACTCTCTGGTCAGTTTATTCTGTTTTGCAGTCGTTCTCGCAGGAAAAGAAGAAAACAAATCAAGTCTGTGTCTTTCCATCTAAACCACTAAAGAGAGAATGGGATCTCTGGTCCGTTCTTCTACTGCGAGCGAGCTTGATCTCTCTCTCTCTCCCCGTTTTTGTTTTTTCTTTCTTGGATGGGTGAGGAGGGAGGCCACCTTTGTCCTCTACCGCCACCCTTACCATCCCTCCCTTCTGCCCTCTTCCCTTCCTACAAGTTTCGTTTCTTCTCTGCGCGTCCGCGGACACACTTTGCACCTTGGGCAGGCGCAGCCAGAGAGGACGGACGGAAGGAGCCATAAAGCAAAGCAGGAAAGCAACGGGCAAGACAAGACAAGACACGATAAGACAAGGACAAACTGACAGAAGATAAGAGGTCGAGAACCGCTAGACGAATGCTGACAGACGGAAGGAAGAAAAGAAGAAGAAAAGTTCGAGCGATCGACTATAAGTGAGTGAGTGAGTGAGTGAGTGAGTGAGTGACGAAAACAACAGAATGCCAACATACATTCTTTCCATAGGGGTCCGTCCCACCCTTTGCTTTGTTTTGTCCCAATCTGCCATACTTTCTCTTTTCACCCCAAACGCCTTTCTATTTCCATCTCTTGTGAAAAACGATGAGGGGATGGAGCAAGCTGATTCCTGCTGCGTCTTCCCCTCTCCCCTCTCCACGCCACAAACAGATACACAAAGACAACACAAAGACGCATCCAACACCCACAGAAATTCGCAAGCAACCCCTCCCTCCCAACACCCCTTCTTAATTTACTCATCCTACCTACCCTTCTCATCCATCCTCTCCTCCTGCCTTTCTCTTTCTTCTTCTCATCAGAAGATCCCCTCCCCTCTCTCTCATCAACCCCCCTTTTTTCTGGTCCTTGCCCACTACCGAAATGTCCATTCCTCTCTACCACCAGCTGACCGACAATGAAAAAAAGGAGTTTTTTCTTTCTTTCTTTCCTCTCTTCTCTCTTTTGATCCTTTCAAATCGGATCGACGGGGGCGCGGAAGAAGAACAGATGAGAGAGGAGAAGTTTGTGTGTGTGCGTGTGGGGGGTTCTGCTGGAAGAAAGACAAGGATGGAGGGACACGGAAATTCATTCAAAAAAGAGGACAAAACCAACAAAATGGGTGGATGAATATAGAACTGGCCAATTCTGTCAAAAGAGCGTGCGGCTCACTCGAACCCCCACTCACTCAAGATGAGAGAGAGGTGAGCGAGCCAGCTGCAGACAGTCGCACACACAAGCGGTGCCGGCCTTTTTTGACTTTCACCCCCCCTCCCCCCCTCCTTTTCGAAGGCCCTTCCTCTCCCTTTAATTCTTTCTGTCCCTTTCTTCCGTTCTTTCTTTGTTTCCTTGAATTCGTTTTGCCTCCCTCTTTTCTTCCCTCCTTTTGCTTTCCGCTTGTACGTACCACACAGATGCACACAAATGTGCAAACGTAAGTGACATTTCCAGCACCGTCTCCCCCAGTAATCTGCTTTGTTTTTCGCTTCTCCTTTCCTTGTCACTCCTCCTTTTCTCTCGCCGACCGTCTGTTCGCTTCTTTTTTTTTTCTTTCTCTCTCTTTTTTTTTTTCATCCACCCTCAGCAGTCTCAGCGTACAGTCAGTCAGAAAGAGAGAGAGGGAGGAAGAGGAAGCAAAAAAACAGCGAAGCCAGATTGATGATCGGCCTGTCTCATGAGGAAAAGAAAAGTAAAAATGCAGCCCTCACGGCTAAATCGACGCCTTCCTTGAGACTTCCTTGTCTGTCTCTCTGCCTTTCTTCCTTCCTTTCTTTCTTTGTCTGTGTGCTGTGTCTGTCTGGTTTGATGTCAACAGTCAAACAATCAATCAGTCAAAGTTTTTCGTCGCAGTGACCGACCCAAAGAAAGAAAAAGAAAGGAAAGGACTTGTATGCAAACATGGTTGGATGGATGGATGAACGCACACATCCAATCTCTCTTTCCCCCCCCTTCAATTCCTCCCTCCCTCCATGACCCCATGCAGCCACTTCTTTCACTACATGTTCTCCGTCGCTAGTTTTTCGTTCGTGTGTTTCTGCTTGTTGTTTGTGGCGGAAAGAAGAAAGAGGCTGCTGATATATTTCCCCCCCCCTTCCCTGGAGGGCCTCCCTCCCTTGCAGGAACCCCCAACTTCAACCAACCAATCTCTATGAGAAGGAGGAAGAGGGACAGAGGAGGGCAGAAACACCGAAAGGGACGAAGGCTGAAAGACAAACGAGAAAGGAAGGAAGGAGGGAGAGGAGAATAGAGGGAGGGCAAGGAGAGACTGAAGTAGTGGAGAAGGAAGAGAAGAAAAGGCCATCCATCCATCCATACAGATAAATAGAGGATCAAAGACAGATGATAGAAAGAAGGAACATTCATTGAACATTTGAGTGGAACACCCGCTCTCTCTTTTCCTTTCCCCTTCTTTCTGTCTTTCTTATAACACCCACCGCCAACCCAAACATTCCTTCTTCAGTCACTGGTGGGGAGGTGCAGAATTGCATTGCAACGACGATTGTGGGGGAAGGATTGGAAGGCCACGAGGAGGGCTGTCTCCTTCCTCGTTTCTTGCTTCTGCTCTTCTTGTTCCCTCTATTCCTTCCTCTGCCCCCCCCTAGAAAACAAACGATGGAAAAGACAGCTCACGGCAAAACCGGCCAGTCTTTTTTTTCTTCCTTGCTTGAATTATTTCATTGAATTTTTTCTCCCGGCCGGGTCGTGACATCTTCCCCCCCTTTCCTTGCCCCCCACCCCTTCCCCTTGAAAGAGTCCGCGCGTACGTGCGAGTCCATCATAAAGGGGAGGGGAGAGAGAGAGGGGGGTGGACAGGGGAGGACCTTACTTTGCCGTATGGGGGGGATAAAGGAGGTAAAAACGAGAAAGCAGCCGAATGAATGATCGACTGACTCGACTTCGGGAAATACTTATCGCCTCGATTTGCCCTCCTGTTGCTGTTTTTTCTTTCTTTCCATAATACGTCTCTTTCTCTCTCGCTTTCTCTTTCAATACAATCAAACATGGATAATCCAAAGAAACAGATGAATTCGTTCGGTTTTACGTCGGGGGGGGCAGAAAGAAGAAATTTCACGAACGACAGGACAGAAAGAAGGAGCAGTCACGCGACGACAGCAAGGCACAAATGAGGTCAGCGCACGAACAACAAACACAGCTCCTGAAGCCTCATCTGCCTGCCTGTGCAATAATTGCACCCACCCACCCATGCACGTTTGTTTGCTGGTGCTTCCTTCCTTCCAGACGGGAGACGGAGACGCGATGAATCGAAGAGGGAAGTGAAGGGAAAAGAGGGGGGGTATGGACAGGAGGAAAGAGAAGGAAAGTGGAGAGAAGAGAGCGAAGAGACGAGGACGAGATTTGATGGATAGAAGGGGAAATGACTCTGACACGACAGAAAACAAACAAAGGGGGCCGGCCGGGGGGGGAAGGAGGAAGCATAACAAACGGCAAGAAGAATAAATAAAGGGAATTTGTTTTTTCTCTCCTCTCCTCCTCGTGTTCCACCCCGCTTCCTTCCCTCTTTGACTGACACTTGATTGAATTCTTCCACCTATAAATAGTGACATGCATGCATGCGCGTTCTCTCTCACATTGCTTCCTTCTCCCCTCTCATCTTTCCCAGAGAGAGACAACGCACCCATGACGCCACACCCTTCCCTCATTCCTCTCAAAATACTTGTGCACACGCACCTTCTTGCACCCATCCACCAACCTGTCTGCTAATCCTGCCTACCAACTGTCCCGCCCGCACAGCCCACCACCTCTCGCTCAACCCTCTGTCCGGTGAGACCCGTACACCAGCTCGCGTACGCGTTGGTGCACGCGCTGATCGTCGACCTTCAAGGAGAATTCCTGAATGAGAAAGAGCTTGAACAGCGCGTCCTGCAGCGTTGCAAACGTGCAGTACGACTTGAAGAGGTTGGAGTGCCAGACCTTGATGGGACAGGTCTCGTCTTGCAACCAGCAGTGCGACAGAAAGACCTGGAGGACGCACACATTCGCCCTCTCCTTTCCGTCCATGACGCTCAGCTTGCTGCAAAGAGCACACAAGGTAAAGCAGGGTTTCATTTCCAGGACGCCTCACAGCGGTACACAAACGCTGAAGGAGCGAGAAGCCCCAACAATGAGACAGAGAAGGCAGCCCACGCACACTCGAATATCTACTGAAAGGGAAGGCGGGTCACAGGACAAGGAAAACTCTCAGACAAAAAAGGAGACAGAAGACAAGATCTGACAGACCTGAAGCAATCGTCGAGCTGGCAGGAGGCCAACGCCATGATATAAATAATGTCCGTCACGTGGTACTTGCACAAGTGCAGCATTTTCATCATGCGAAGAAGAAGTTTCTGCCCAAACACATTCGACCCGATTCCAGTGAGAATCGAAAATCGCTGAACGACGTGCGTGTCGCAGTTCATGTAGGCCGAGGTGGTAAGGGTCTTGTGCAGTCTGCTATTGACAGAGAGCCGCTCTAGATATCTGGTCAGATCGACCGTGTTTGGTGACTCTCTGTTGACCCATGACGATGCACGGAGATCGTCCGAGACGGAGTTGGTAGTGCCCGCAGACTCAGAGGATGCTGCAAGAGTGGAGTCTGTTTCTTCGGTGTACGTACGGTGCTTGATGCACGTATGAGCAGCAAGGGAGTTCTGGTAGTTGGCGGCGCGGGGCTGCGAATAGGCGTGCTTCAAAGTGGGTCCACAGTAAACTGCACTGGAGGTTGACAGATTGTTTTTTTCCACCTTTCGAACACTTGGTTGTTGGTGGAGAATCCGTTTCTGTGGCCTTGAAAGTGCTGATCTGTCATTGTAGGGATCATCAAAGCCAGTAAGGTGCCTGTGTACCCACTGTGAGGGGGCTTTGAGGTTGGAAGTCTGAATATGATACATTTTCTGTATGTTGGCGAAGGGGGTGTTGCGGGTTGGGGGACGGAGAAAGACGGAGTTTTCCTTCAGCTGCTTTGCTGGAGGACGAAGTGAAAGATCAGAGGGTTGGGCGGCTTTGAAAAGACATGTGGGCGGAAGCACTTGTGGGGGGAAACGTTTAGAAATACTGGCTTGACGGTTTGGAGGTCTCCTTTCTCTGATTTTCTCTGACTACCTTCGTTGGAGACTCCAACTATCTCCAACTCGAGAGCTGTCGTCCGAAGTTTTTTTTTGAAGAGCGCGCGCGGCCGTTCGACATGCACGCAAACTCGGAAGTTGATTTTTTGTGCGAACCGTCCCGGAAAGCGAAAATTTTCCCGGCGGGGCGGCCCCGGCCCGGCGGCGCGCGTGCAAAAAACCTCCCCGCGCGGCGTCCTCCGGCTTCTGCAAGCCTCTTCTATTCATAATTATCCTCCTTTGTGATCGGACCTGTAATTCTGAGTTCCTTGGCTTCCCTGGTTGGTCTGGGGCAGTTGACACGTACGAAGCGCCAGCTTCCCTGTCAGCGGTGTGTACAAGACACCAACAATTCTTTGCACGTGTCTTCGATTTCTTACCAGCACATCTCTGGTGGGGGCTGATACAAACATTTTCTTGGGTTTTGGGGATCGTCGCGATGACGCATCTTTCACCTTTCGCTTTCGTTTTTGTGCCATTGGTGTGGCTCCTGGCGGCGATGGTTGCCCGAAGCCAGACGTCTGATTATATGTCCGTTGCTACCTACAACCGATTATCGCGTTTGGTGGATGGCTTGCAAAAGGATGATTCGTCCTTCGGTTAGTCGGTCGTCGGAGACGGATATTTGATCTACAGCTCCTCCGTGCAAATTTGCATTCCTCCGCCTGCCCCCTCTGCCTGCCTATGCTGCGTGCAGACAGCATGGAGGACGCTTACTTGTATGCGACGTTCACCGAGAATGATTCTGTGAGTCGGACTGTCACTTTTCATCTCTGTTCAGATTGGCAGAATAAAATCCACAAAAGAGAGCCAGGAGACGGCCGCAGTCTGCGGTGCCAAAGTGGCGGGGGGGGGAGAAAAGAGATACCGTCCCTGTATCGAGTCCCTGTGTGTTTCCAATAAAATCCTTTGCAGGTCTGCCAATTTCTCTCGTCGCAATCAGCATCACACCGCTCTGCGCCCCAACTGTTCTATTTCTTTGAGACAGTCAACGTGGTCAAGTGCCAGATGCAAGCGCCGAAGGTCAGAAAGCCCAAGAACTCATTTTCCCGAGATTTCAATTTGGCTCCTTATAAGTCGTTTTTTCAGAACGTCTTGCTTTGATGACGCACGCCTCCATTGGCCGGACATATCGAAAAGGAGCTACGGGTCGGTCGTCTTCCCACCCTCCTTCCCTCGGTTCCCTCCCTCCCTTTCGAAGCGCTGCGTTTTTATAGGGGAGGACTTAGTGAAGACGGTGTCCGTCGACTCACACGGCCATTAATGCAAATTCGCGTTGAAGGATGCACTCAA
>JAHBMJ010004351.1:56204-58704 GCA_018398765.1 Chromera velia | reverse complement strand
CTGCCTGTTGTTCGTGCTCTTCTTTTCTTCCTTTTCGTCTCCGCTCTCTGCGATCATCTCTCACTCTCTCACTTTCCCCTTCTTTCTCTTCTCTCCCTGCAGAAGGCGCCTGTGAGTGCCCCCCGTCTCCTGGTCTCTGGTGTGGAACGAGGAGAGATCTCTCCGAAGCTGCTCTCTCTGGAGGTCTTTGAGGCGCCCTCCGCTTCTCCGCACAACCAGAAAATGATGTCCGTCTGGGCGTGTGTGCATGTACATGTATGTCTGTGTGTATGTATCAATGTATGTGTGTACACACACATACTCTTTGTGCGGCTGTTTCTTTTTTCTTCGTCTTCGTATTTACCGAGAAGGATCATCCATTCGTCTTTCTGTGTGTTTTTTACCTCGTTTCGTCAAGTAAAAATGGCATTCGAATCAATTCTTCCGGCAGCTGTAGCAGTAAGAGGCTTCTAGGTGTCTCTCTTTCGTGAACAGAATGAAAGTGTGTGTGTAATTCATGCCCCCGCCCATCTCTCCGGCCTCAGAAACAATCGAAAGATCCAACGACTGGTGTCCCGGCCACACGCACCGAATGGGCTCCGAGGTCCCGAGTGTGTTGGAAAGAAGAAGAAAATTCGTGTGTGCGTCCGTGCTTATGAATATATGCGTACAGATGTTTGTGCGTTTGTCACCTCTGTGAGTGCAGCTACAGTCTCGACTCCCCCGCCCTGACGGCCTCTCTCTTCACAGACGACTCCGACCTCTTCTTCAACGTTGCGGTGGGTGAGGAACAGACGCAGACTCCTTTGCGGCCCCGGCAAGCCTCTGTGCTGGTCACGTTGGAGAGACCGGAAACCGGTGAGTGAGTGAGGCCCTACAGGGTCAAGAAGGAAAAGTGGAGGCGGACATTCAATGCTCTCGTGAATGTTTTGAGAACTGCCGGAAGGGTTAGGGAAAGAATGTCGATGAAGCAGGATGGATTTGATTTCCTTCCGTGCCAATGAAAAGAGACAAGATTCTATTCTGTTTGTCCATATCATGACTCCCTTTGATTCCCTCCATATCCTCTCCATTCCCTCCCTCCCTTCTTCCTGTTGTTGTTGTTGTTGTTGTTGCAGAACTCCCAGAAGGCCTCCCCGTCTCCCGTCTCCTCCATATGTCTCCTCGGCCCGGGGGGAAGTCGGCCCTTCGTCTTGTGCTGGGCAACAAGGTGTGTCGGGTGGTTGGTTGCTTGGTTGGTTGGTCTGTCTGTGTTGTGAGGTAGTTTGCACTCTCAGTCTTATTGTATTCGCGTTTTTTTTTTGTTTCTCAGGGTGCCGAAAAAGAACGTTGAGGTGAGTGAGACCTGAATGAAGAAAAGAAAAAGGCTTGTTTTTTTTTCCTCTTCCGTTGTTTCTGTCTCCGTTTCGATTGTTTTTTTTTGTTTTTCTGGTCGAGAAGAGCGGCAAGCATCTTTCTCTGCCTCTCTCTCCTTCCTGTGCGAAAGTGTACGCTCACACAATTTCTCCCGCTCTGTTCCCCCTCCACGTTTGATCTCTCCTATATTTCCTTTCCCTGCAGCGACTGATGCAACCCGTGAACGGACAGTACTCTTTCGAGATTATTATAGGGGACGAATCCTTCGAGCGGCCTCTCAGACAGTCAGTCAGTCAGACAGTCAAATCAGTGTGTCGAGGTAGAGGAGTGAGATCATGGACAGCATGTATCTCCTCCTTCGGTGATATGCTTTCACAAAGAAGGAAGGAAGGTACCGTGTTACTTCTTCGTGGACGGCGCTTTATATAAGCAATATCTGGAGGAACCTCCGAAGGCACTTCTGTTCTGCTCTCCCTCTTTTTTGGTCTCGCCTTTTTTCTCTTTCTGGACACTTTTTCTTCAGACACATATTCTATTCGCAGTCGGTCTCCTCCCCCCTCTCCTATTTCCCCCCGTCCCTGTACCCATCTTCTCTCGTCTCCTGTTGCCCCTCCTTCTCTGTGGCAGCAAAGTGAGCGGAGTGAACGTCCGATTCGGAAGTCAAGTGAAGACCGTGGCGGTGCCTACAGTGGACGGCAGGGAGGTGCGTGAGTTTTTTTTTTTTCCTTTAATTGTGATCATATCTGTTTGCAAACAATGAATGAACGGTCTTGTGGTCGTCTCCACGGGTTTCCGTATCTGTTTGTCTCGTCTATTTTTTGCGCCTGATTTTTCGTCTTTCTGTTCTCTTATGAGGTCGTCTCTTTGCCTTCCCATGCGTTCTCCCAGCGCGTTTGGTGACCTCTCTCATCTCTCTGCACCTGCTGAGACCCTTGCAAAGAGCATTTTAGCTATGCGTCACGCAGCTCGCTCAGAATCCCTTTCGAGAAGGATGAAAAAAAGAAAGCACTTTGAGTGCACCAAATGTGCCTGCCTGCCCGCATGTCCGCAGAGACCCGTGCTGGCGAGTTTCGCCTGGTGCAGCCCTAAGCCCCTGATCGAACACCAATTCGGGCCTGAACTGGACACCCTCAACCCTCCTCGAATTGTGAGGCCGGGGGTGGGG
>JAHBMJ010004351.1:17715-54488 GCA_018398765.1 Chromera velia | reverse complement strand
GGGGGGGGGGGTGTCTGTTGTCAAGTGAATGTTCTTCCTCCATGCGACCTTTCTCTTCTACTGCTTTCCTGTCTTGGGTGCTTTCTAAGGGAGAAAGCTTTTTTCGCAATGCTCGAAATTGCATTTTTACTTTCCCCCGTTTGTTGCCCCTACCACCCGCCGCCGGCTTGCTTGCCGTATATGCTTTCCTCATAGAACGCTCCTTTCTTTTTCGCTTGAAGATTACACTGACATGCATCTTTTGTCCGTGTCTCCGTTGGTCTGTCTGTCTCTCTGTCTGTCTGTCTGTCTGTCTGTCTGTGTGATGGCGTGCCTGCAGGAAGGCGGGGAAGCAGGTGGCAGCTGCGGAGGGAGGTGCGTCACCGGCGGGCGATGGGGACGAAGACGCAAAAGATGAATGAACCGAAAAAACCAGGAGATGTGAGCTGCAGGCTGGAAGAGGGGGGGGAGTTGTGGGACAGGTGACCGAGGGTGCATTAACGAGTAATAAAAAAGATACACTGACACAAAAAAAGGAGGGGAACAGCATTTGCTGCTGCCATGTTAGACAACGTCAAGTTGAACTTAATTCGATCGTTTGTTCAGTTGATTGGATGATCTTTCGATCCGGGTTGTATGAAAACATTTAATATCGATCGTATTTGTTACCGAATCTGTATTTTACATATTTTTATATTGAATTGAACGTGAATTGAATTAAATAAAAGTAACATTCTTAATTTTCTTTTTCATATATATTTCTAGTGACCAGATTTGATTTGATTTGATTTGAAGTAGGGCTTAACCTCAAATCAAATCTTAGGTCTGAGAAACTTTAGTATGATAGGGCTTATCAAATCAAATCTACTTCAAATCTGACCCTTTAACCTCAAATCTTTGAGGTCAATCCGTTATCTAGTCTCTCAATTGAGTCTTCGCACTTGTTTGGTTGATCTGCAGTGATTCTCCACTCACCTTTGGTCAGTGAAGGCTCTTTCTATCTCAAATTTGTCGCATTTTATCCGCCTTTTCCGAAGGCTTTTCGTCCGTCTGTTCGTTCGCAGTTTTGGTCCGCCTTTTCGTTGGCAATTAAGTGTAGCAATTTTGAAGTAAACTCGAGATTCAAAAGTTGAGAAGTGCAGTTTTCAACTAAGTTTTGGTCCGCTTTTTCGTTAGCAGTTTTAAAGGGAATTTGAAGCATAAAATTAGTAAAATTTGGCTACAATTATGAATGGTTAAGTAACAATTCTAGTCTTAAATTAAGATGACTCTCTAGCATGACTCTAAGATAAAAACTTATGTAAGCTCTTAGCTTTAACAATAGCTCATTAATTTTGAGAGTCTTAATTTAGCTTTTAGTCTAGTTTTTAATGATTTTCTTATCTCTAGGGCTTTCTAGGATGTGCTAGTAGTGTCGACTGTGTCATGTCATCTTCAGTGTTGTCGAGAGTGACCTCTAGACTTCAACCTCAAATCTACCTCAAATCTGGTCAGATTTGAGCTTGAAGCTCAAATTAAATCAAATCAAATTAAATCAAATCAAATCGTATCAAATTAAATCTGGTTACTATATATTTCTATATATATATATAATGTTTAATGTACAATATTATATCATTATGTCATAATTATGATAGGTTTAAATTTTTGGATAGACTCAATCTGTCACAATCTGTATATGTTTTTATGATTATAGGATAAAGTTTAATGTCCAAAAGAGTGGCGTCCCACCCTAATATCGAATGTTCAACGTATGGTTCCTAGAAAAAACGTTTAGTACATGTATTAAACCTCCCTGGTCGGCCTAAAGCTGGGCCCGCAAAAGTCTAGCCTCTGCAAATGGATATTACAGATCACACTGGATATAAATTAAAATACTAGCTAGAATATAAATCAATCACCTGCATGTGCATGGAAGAAGGCTCATTCCAGGACATTATATTTACTGTCATTCAGAAGGAATAATCCTCAATAATCTTAGCATTGCATAAAGTGAGTTCCAAAGCTTCACATTTAGCGTATATAAAAAAAAAAAGATGAAAGAAACTCTAATTCAAAATGTTTTTCCCCAAAAAAAGGGATGAAGGAATAAGTGGGAACGTTAATGAAGTTTCTTCCCATACACTACTATATAATGATGATGATTGAGGGTTAAATCTTAGATTTGGTGGCACCAAATCCTAAGCCACTAGTAAGGCTTTGAGGATAACCCAGAGCATCCATTCATGGGGGAGGGGGATGAGGAAGCCTACATGCCAATCGGATTGATTCGCCTCAATTTACATAATCGACACAATGAACCTTCCTGAGACACTCGGCTAGCTACGCTTTAGAACCGCTTCTAGGCAGGATTGTGCATAACAGAAATACCATTTCCTTCATTTTCTTCTCATTATCAGAAGTGCCCCTCCCGGTTAGTACACCTGCAACGCGTTGTGCAATCTGTATTCTTATGTCAATGGGCGCTTTTTGTATTACAATTTCATAGAGTACTTTCAGCCTGTTTCGTTCCCTTTCTGTGTTTTTACATTCTGTTAGGATTTAAACCTCATCTTTGATCATACATGAGGGGGACAAACACTTATCACACAGCCGTTCCGGTTAGGTTTTATCTATATCCCCCCCTGTGAGAGCCCTGAAAAGCATATGGAAGCCTGCAAAGGACTGTAACAGACTCTTTGGCAGACTTTCAGGTTCAACACTGCACTCTATCATTTGAATTCACTTCTCGAACACCATTTCCTTTCACTCAGAACTTCAAGGTGCATAGCTAAACGCTGTTTGGTTGGATTCTCTGATTAGAAAGGAGAGAGATTTGCAAGGCGAGGGAAAATTCTGTCTCTGTCTCTAACGTTTCTAATTTCCTCTTTTAACTAGTCAGACAGCCAGGCACCCTCTACGATCTTTCTCACTGCCCTTTTCCTTCTACCCTTGCTTTTCCTTTTAAACTTGTCCCCAACCGTGCTTGGCAATGGAGACTACAAAAGGGAGCAATCTAATGGAACGGCCACTGCGCAGCCATTTTACTATCTTAACAAAGGGTTCACATAAGCTAGCCAAGCACTCATTCCATACTGCCCGGGGTAGAGCATGGTCAATCCTAGTGGTCGATCGATTTGATGCATTGGATGAAGCCCCCAGTCAACTTAACAAGCAAAGAACCAAGAGAGAGAGAGAAAAAAAAGAAGGTGAAACAAAAGAGTGATGAGAGAGACCAAAACAATATCAAACAAAACGTAACTGTAAAGTATCGAGGTAGGCAACATCTATCTCTCTCAGTGGGATCGTTTCTAGTCCATACAGTATGACTGGCAGCCAGAGGGCCTTGAACAAGGTAATTTTAGAAAAGGGAGAAATAAAGCCCAAACTCTGAGAAGAGAGAGACTCAGTGCCAAACACAGCCCCCAAAACTTTCTCTGCCGCCTCAATACGGGCTTCGACTGTCTTGCTAAGGTCCCCTCCCTCAAAAACCCAGTTTGCCAAATACTTATATTTACTCACCTCTTCTACTGGTCTGCTTTCATAAAGAAAAGGGGTCTGGGGCACAAGGTTAGGGAGGGGGGAGGAGAAACATATGAATCAGACTTTTGTCTTCTTCAAATTCACCTTCAGACCGTACTCTTTACAATAGTCCTCCAGACGGGACAAGCGTTTCTGCAAGTCTGAAGCACTGTGAGTAAACAGAACAAGGTTATCAGCATATCCAATGTTTTTGATTAAAACATCAGACAGTCTGACAGGAGTCTCTCTATCTGCACCCCCAGCCAACCTTTGATTCCTGTTTTCATTATCGGAGCTGACAGACTTATGCAGATTGTTGATGAAAAGAAGAAAGAGGAGAGGAGAGAAGGGATTGCCTTGTTTTACTCCTCTACCTTCTAGAAAGTATTCTGTTGCCCCATCTACCCGAGCCTTCACCTAACTATATATCGAGTGAATCATCTAAATATCGGCCTAGCTTACTCCAGGGGGGGACCTTCCTCCTTGAGCCTCTCTAACATCTTGACCCGAGGAACTGTATCAAACGCCTTGCTGAAATCAACAAACACGGCAATGAAAGGACTTTTCTTCTTCTTAGAACTGAGAATTAATGAAGACGGAGTGGCAAAGTATGGCAAAGGCCTCCCTTATTCCTACTCCTTGCCTGAAACCGAGCTGCCTTTCATCAATTTTCACCTTCTTCCTGATCTTTAGGTCCATCAATAAAGCAAAAATCTTGCCCAAAAGCCCCACAATGTGGATCGGATGCCATTCATTACAGTTCAGACTCGGCGGGCCTTTGGGGACGGGGGCAATATGCAATACATTCCAGCGTTCAGGCTAAAAAGAAAAGAGATGAAATAAATTGAAAAAGACAAAGAGCAAGAAATTAAAGACGATTGCTAGTTTATTGTTTGAACTGCCCAACAAACTGATAACACACAAGAAGTGAAGGTAGATCGAGGATGAACTGTTGTCGGGATTAGTCGGGATGGGGGGAAGGTCTGAAGTTCGCCCCTCGCGAGCTTCAGGCTCCAAAGCATCCCGCCGCCGCCTCATCAAAAGCAATTAAGGCACTACAAGGCACGCAAAACGAGCGCGACAACCGGAATTAAATCTATGCGTGAAAATTGAATATGCCCGCGCCCGACCGCGATTATTTTTGCATGAATGCATGCATGCGCATGCATCGATAATACGTGATCGAAGTATGGATATATAGTTAGAAAGACAGATAGATATACATGCAAGCAGATCGAGAACCAAGCGGTATTATAGCTGACTGCCAAACCTCCCTCTGTAGGCATGACTGCTTCTGGCCGTGAGCCATGAGACTCCATCACTCGAGACGCACTAGAGGGCCAAAATTCTAATGGCTAGACGGTGCTAGACGCCGTGTAGTAGTAGACGGCTTCTTATCGGACTTCAAAAAAATGTTGTTCGCAAACGTCTGACAATCACCCAAGTAATTCTGACCACCTCAATCCAATATGCGTGTCCCTCTCCCTCTCACAATGTCTTGAAACTAGTTTTCTCCTCTGCATGCAACCGGTCATGGATCAATGATTTTGTCGACCGTGATGCCTTTCACCAGCGGCTTGTTGCTCCTGCACATTCTTACCGTGACGGTTACAGTTGAGCAACAGCCGCTTCCTTTCCAGAGCAACTCCACGGAGTATTGCCCAGGGGCAAATAAAGGCAAAGCTTCCCAAAGTCTCGAAGCCTTCTTGCAGTCCGTCGAGGTGAAGCCCTTCGAGAGGCGTCCTTACGGTGCCTCCCTGGTCTTCAAGCAGGAAGGGGAGGGGGCAGAGGCACAGGAGTTCAACCTGCTTGACGCATTGACGGCAGTCAGTGGGCTGGCAGAGTGGCTGAAAAAGACGACAGTGCGGCACACGATCCTCAAAGTTCCCCGTCAGAAGCTGGACAGCGAGTCTTTCGAAGAGACTGCCCTCTTTTTTGGGACACTCCGACCCAACTGGTGGAAACCCTGGCCCGCCCGGCACCCCAGGACGCCGCGCAAACGCCCGGGGATCCAAGTGTTGTCGAATGACGGCGAAAGAGGGTCGGTGCAACGGGGTGCCTTCTGGCACACCGAACACCTTCAACGGCCCTTCTCCTATCCCGAAATGCAGCTCCTCTATCTGCATGAGCAGGCTTACCAGTCGTATACCGACTTTGTCCCTCTTGACACGCTCTTCAAAAGACTCTTAGCGGAAGAGGTCATCTTCTAGGAGCGTGTCAAGTACAACTGGGAGTACACTGTCTGCAATGACGGTGTGGATCCGCACAACAAAGAGAGGGGCAAGGCAAAGTGTGAAAAGGGGGTGGAAAAGATATGCTGGGAGCCCGAGGTGCTGTCTACCCACCCGTTGGCCCCCAAGAACTCCACCCATCTGCTCCGCCTGTGGGGGCCCCACGTCGTGGAGAACGCGTCCGAGGTGGCCGGGGGCTTCCGAGTGGACGGCCGCGCGGTAGCAAGGGGGACGTCGGAGGAGTATAGGGAGCTCTCTGCTAGGCTCTCTGGGAGACTGGAGAGCTTCATTCAGGATAATAGCGACCTAGTCACTCCCTTCGGCTGGCAACAGGGGGACCTGGTGCTGATCGATAACTTTGTCGGCGCGCATATGGCACGCACAAAGACGTTCAAGTCCGCAGAGGAAGTAGGCCTCCGTAGGCTTTTTCAGGCTGTGGTGAAGTTCCCAGAAACGGAGGGGGCAGCTGTGCTGCCTGATAGTGCAGACGCGTGTCGTGACTTCCATACTGCTCCACTGACGGTAGAACTCAGTTGAACTTGCTGTTGAAGAAGGACTGAAAAAGGTCATCGGTGACAATAGTGATGTGGGCTAGATTACATTCAATTCTAAATTTGGCTTAAAATGGAAGAGGGCGGGGAGTTATGGGACAGGTGACCGAGGGTGTATCAACGAGTAATAAAAAAGATACACTGACACAAAATATAACAAAACAAAGGGGGAACAGCATTCTCTGCTACCACGTTAGGTAATGTTAAGTTAAACTTAATTCGCTCGTTTGTTCAGTCAATTGAATGATCTTTCGATCAAGGTTGCATAAATTATTGCATCAAAGTATTTAATATCGTATTTGTAACTGAATCTTGCTGAATCAGATTCTGTATTATGTATATTTAAATGGAATGAGGAGGAAACATTTAAGATCTGTTCCTAGCATATCCGCCTCACACTAAATTCTTATAAAAAATTTATTTATTTTTAAAAAGGCATGGTAAAATTGACTGATTTATATAGATTTATAGATTGATTTAATTTATATTTAGGTTACAAGGGCGTTAGAGAGGTGAAATCAGTTATGTGCCGAGCTAGGTGCTAAGGGACCACATATATAATTGGGTAAACCGAAGTGAATGCGTATATGTAGTAATTTCTTGTAATTCTGTATAATTTTGTTAATATTGATACTAATTTATGGATAGTGAGGATGGGATAGGATAGGACGGGAAAGGATTTTAATTATGTTCGATCTAGGCCTCCGTTTTACTGCCCTAGTCCAATAACACCACTGTCAGTCTCAGTGCCAGGGCACATGAAAGTACCCTTACAATACCTTACAAGAACACTGTTGGCCGAGAAAAATTGGCACCAACGGTTCAATTGTTGTATGAAGATGTATGGAGATGCGTAGAGATGCGTTTTCGTATTGGAGATAACCGATTGGAGAAAATTCTATTCGTGATGGCGACTGCATCGGCGGTGCACGGCGGCCGGCGCGCGCACCTGCATGCCACAGCGGCGCCGCCCCGCGGCCCCGCGGCCCGCGCATCACATGCATGCATGCATGTTTCAGAATGTTTCAGACATGTTTCAGACTGATCGATGCGCCGTGAAGATGCCGTGAAGTGTCACACCGAAAAAACTGCAGCACTCTCTGGCCGATTCACTCATGCATGAAGATCGCTTCAATCGATTGTGTGCCATCACAGTGCCCCTTTAGCAGATGTCTGTGCCACTTCATTACTTGATTGAGGCTTTCCAGTCCGAGACCATCTATAGTTTTGGTTGAGGCGACAGACGAGCACATGTTTCAGTCTGCCTGCGGTCACGTACGCGCGCAAAGTTTCCTCAAACGATCGATTCTCCTTTCCAGTCAAGCTATAAGTAGTGCCTCGCGAGTGCTGCCGTTAGCTGCGACAGTACGCGACAGCACCACTTGATCAGAGTAGACTGATGAAGAGACTCTGTGCTGATGGATCAGTCGATGGCCCTGCTGAAGGGCCACAACAAGATTCGTCACAAGTTCTACCAGTGTCTCTAACGTGGGACGTTCCTCCGCTTCCTCTTGTGCAACAAGTTCTTGATCATGCCGTAGCAGGAGGTTTGTTTGTATCCCTCCTCTGCTCGAGGCAGTCGGTGGTCTTCTTGTCCGTGTCCCGTAGCTTCCGAGACAGGATGCGCGACCTGAGGCACATCAGTCCCAGAGTCACGAGAGTGAAGGAGGAGATCGTATCGCCACTGAACCTCGACCTCGTTCTCTGGCTTTTGTCTCTCCCAACCCCTCCCAACGCAGAGAGTGTTCTCTCTGCAATGGCAAAAGTGACGACCAGCACAGAAGTATTTGACCATTTGGCCGGTCGTGTTCCTTCCTGTTCGGTAGGAGTTTTGGAACACAGAGAGGACTTTTCGAGGATGGAGTGGACAGTTGAAGAGATGAGAAATCTATCTAATCTGATGGCCATTTGCGGCGGGGCGGTGTCCGCAGGAAACGCTGTCCTTTTCAGGTGGGCAGTCGATCGGTTCATCGAGGGAGCGAGAGTGAGGATTCACTCGGGTGTGGTAGATGGATTTAGGACTTTCGGCCGACCCACTTACACGGGAGTGTGGGAGAAATGGGCAACAGAGGCAATGAGGCTGGGGCATTGGGAGGTTCTTGCGGCCGTTCAAGGAGTGTTGTGGGGGAGTCGACGGAGGTTGTTGCAATGGGCCATGTGGGAGGGTTTTGGTTCCCCCGTGCCGGATCTATCGAACATGTCAGAAGAAGACCTTTCCCACGCCGTGAATGAGCGCACGAAGCGGGATGGATCCCCCCTCCTTGAGTGCCCTCGATTGAGTAGTCTGGCATCCATTGACTTCGGTCATGCGCCCCCCCCCGCAGTCCTCTCTGCCCTATCGGAGCACCCGTTTCAAGAACTTTCCGCAGCAGGCCTCTCGTTCAGTGTTGCCAAAAACAGGGAATCTGATTTCATCAGAGAGGGACCTGGGCATGTGTTGTGGTTGATTGGGCTCACAGGCGAGACGGAGGGATTCGAAAATGCCCCCCCTTTTCCGTTTCCTTCAGTTGCACAGATCAATCTGGTGATGACCACAGCAGCAGAAGCAGCTCCCGAAAACGAAGCAAACACAGAACCGGGCCAAGATGCGGCCTTTTTGAGCTTGTCTCAGTCCCGACTGCTGCAGCATGCCGCAGGGCTTGTGACAGCAGTGATGGAAGCCGCCTCATGTGGGGGACATTCTGCCCTCGTTCGGGACCTGTACAGAAAAGCACTGAGCGAGTGGCCGCATCCGGAAAGTCTGTCCATCTTTCAAAAAGCGATAGCACAAATGGGAGAAGGGGTTCTGACCAACGCGGCAATCAGAGAAGATTTTGATCTTCTCAATTGGTTGGCCGATGACGTTGACATTCCTTTCGAGTGGACTTTTTGGTCTTATTCGGACGCCTTTGAGCACACTCCAAGCTCAGCTCGAGTCGCATTATACGATTGGATCAAAAGCCGAGGTCTTGCTGAAAAGCTTGACGTTCGACACTCTCACCTCACTTTCTTCAGCCAAGGTCCCGGACGGCCACTTCAGCCAAATGAGGTGGCGCGGGAGTCGGAGGTTTCGGCTGCAAGGGAAGGCGACGTCGCGACTTTGTGCGTTCTTGAGAGCGAGAAGGGGGTACGATTTATCGATTGGCAGCTTTGTAATGCCGCGGCTCGGTCAAAAAAGTGGGATGTGCTTCGATTCCTCCGCCTGCGAGAGAACGGCAGCGACACTCCCCCTTCTTGTCGGTGGGGGTATCCTGATGCGCCTTCGTTAGAGCTGAGGGCGTTTGAGATTCTTGTGATGCAAAAAGCGCATGAATCCACAAATCCCATGCAACCAGACCTGCCCCAAGTCCCGCCTAGCCTTCAAGAACCACTTCAAGCATTCATCCGGGAGGCAATCTCGCATTACAAAGAGGTGTCGTTCGGTGATTTTGGGCAGCCAGCCTCCTGCCTCTGTCCGCTATTCTGGCTTCCAAACAGGACCTGTAGCGGAAATGTCCGCGTTTTCATCTGGCTGTTTGAGCAAGCGGATGGGGAGGGAAAGAGGCAGATCAAGGATTACGTACGAGAGAGAGCAGATTACTTTGTGAGACGTGTTCTTGAATACGCTTGGGGTGCGCGTGTTCCCGGGGGCTTCGACCAAGCGATGTACTCTCTTCCGATGACCGAGCTATGTGAGAAGGGTCTTGGAGGCCTTCAACAGAAGGCCGCTACTGCGAGAGACGCGCTTGAGTGTTTCTGCACATGGGTAGAGGCAGAGGGGCTCTGACGGTCTCTCATCATTCGAGGCCTCCGAGAACCCGAACATGGGTGGTGCGTTCGGAGCTCTCTTGTTACCGTGACCGGAGTCCGTCACATTGAAACTCTTTTAGCAGAGTGGACAGACACTCCTCTGCGCCCCTTCCTGCTAGAAGTGCTCACAGCAGAGCTTGCTGACCGTCAAATGCCAGATTCTGGTTCTGACAGGAGCCAGTAGCTCAAAAAATTTCAAAAAAACCAAAAAGCACAAATAATCATTGTAAACTGTAATTTAATTGAATTAACGTTAACAAGTAATTTATTTTAAATTAAAGTCGGTCTTTAGTTAGGTTTTTGTCATGCACTTTCTAAAAATTTTGAGTCTCAATTTAATTTAAGTTGATTGTTTGGTTGATTTCTGCTTTGAAATTGACAAAGACATTTCTATGTATGAAGTTTTTTCTAGAGTTTTTTTAACATTTCTATCTAGATTTTGATAACTTTTGGGAGAGATTCGGAGTAGAATTTCGAACAGAATTTGTGACAGAAAGCTAATGTTCTGAACACAAATTATACTTCTAAATTCTAAATCCAGTCTCTGTTACTGACAGAGTTGTGAAAAGCCCCGGGTTCCATGTGTTAAATACCGGAAATGCCGGGCCATCTGGTATTTAAGCTAAATGCTGCTACATTCCGGTATTTTAGACCCCCTCTCAGCCCCCCCTGAGCAACTGGGGGGCAACTCCCCCGGGTGAGGGTGGGCTGGAGGGCAAATAGCATAATATTATATTAGTATTGCATGTATGTGAGTTCTAAGGATGCTAAGATTGGGCCAAAAGATATCGTGCATGACCTGACTGCGTTCACTTTTTTCAAGGAAAAAAAAGTTAGCTATCAATTTTTACCGAAAAATCCTCCAACAACATGACATCTCTTCATAAAGTTCTCCTTCCAACCAGTTTACTTCAAAGTTTTTCTTCATTTCTAACACTGGGCGTTTTGTGATTCCAGCAGATTTAAAGTGTTTGAGCGCATAAAGCAGTGAATCAAATAGCTTCTGCTTCTTCTCTGCCCACCTCCGCCGCGGCGCCGCGTATCTGTCCCACCGCGCTCAGCCTGTCATGCCAGATCCTACTGCAGGCGGTGCAGCTCTACAGTTGCAACCCATCTTGATCAGAGGACCTATTCGATCCAAAGATCAAAAGAGTGAAAGGCGCTTTCCGAAAGAAAGGGATTCTTATCATTTTAAGTATTTTTACTATTTTTTAGGCTTAACTTTGAGGGTAGCAATTTTATAATTTTAACCTAAATTTTTACTAGGATTTTTAAGGTTGTATATGTTTCTTTTCGAACTTCAGGGACGCTCCAAACGGTATCTAGAATGTGAAATGCCGGAAATGCCGGGCTGTCTGGCAGTTAAGCTAAATACCGAAAATGCCGGAACACAACTCTGGTTACTGAGGGACCTAGTCTAGATTTTAGTGACACTGTATAGTATATGATTAAGAATTTATTCTAATTTATTCCTAGTTTAGGTTACCTTACTTTTTTAGCCTCTCAGCGGCTTAATTAATTATACAATGTTTTACATTTAATTTAAATGTATCAATATGTCTTTATTTACTGTTATGAATATTGTTTTTTAATACGTGCATCTCTAGCTCCATAGCCCCTACTCTAAGTCACCGTCCAACTTTTTTTTATATGACTGCATGAGCTTCTTGTTCTTACTTATTTGCCAGGATCCGAGTTATGCAATGAACTGTTTATCGTAAAGGTGTGATCACGATGCTTCTTGCATGCACGTGTGCACATCCCAAAACATGCACAAAATCGCAAAGAGAGTGACCAACGTTAACTCTCTCCCCCTGAACCACTCCTCCTTCTTTTTGGCTCGATCTGCCTGGGCCTTACGACGCGCTTCCCGTGTTATTCCCACCTTTGCCCCCCTATCCATGCGATCCGCCTCTGTCATTGCCACCGCCTGCGTTTCCAAGGGAACAAGGTTCTGGGCACCCAGCTGCATGTACGTCAGGCAACAGGCATGTGAAACAAAGTGTCATGGTATGTAGAATGGAAGTCTTATCAACTTTTTATGATTGACATTGTTCTTTCCCTCATCTAGCTCGATTGCGATCGTTTTTCATTTTTTCATTCTCATTATCCGTTCTTGTCTGTCAGTGAGTGATGGAGACCGATACAGTGGGCGTCGAACAGCATTAAGAAACGAATCTTCCGGAATGACATGAGAGCACTTCAGTGAAAGCGTGAAATGCCACAGATCTCTGTCCATATACACACAAAATCGTGGGTACAAGCACAGCCATAGATTATCACACACGCACATACTCTTTCTCTCACACGCACACACACACGCTCTCTCTCTCTCTCTCTCTCTCTCTCTCCCTCTCTCAAGCCCACGTGAACACACCCATATGTACATACACATACACACACACACACACACACACACACACACACACACACACACACATAGACACACTAACCCATACGAGCACACACAAAGATACATATACACCAAAACGCGCCCCCCTCCCCTCCCCCCCACAAACATACAGGCACAAAGTAGGCACTCACACATATACCACTCACCACTACAGACAGATGGACACACTCAAATAGACACAGACGGACGGATGGAAAGGACAGACAGACTATTTTATCTTTTTTTTCCTTTTTCTTTTTTCTCTTCCAGACAGACAGATAGAGAAACAGACTGTATGTTTCTTTTTCTTCTCCCTCCTTGACAGACAGATAGACAAACAGACAGACAGACAGACAGACAGACAGAGAAAGAGAGAGACAGACAGACAGACAGACAGAGAGAGAGACAGACAGACAGAGAGACAGACAGACAGACAGACTATATGTTTCTTCTTCTTCTCCCTCCTTTTCTTCATGAACACAACAGACAAAAAGAAAGAAAGAACAAAGACAAAAGAACAGCACCAACAATCAAACAACGTGGGCAGGGGGCCCAAAAGGTGAGAGTTAAGTGCCCCTTACCTCTCCACCTCCCGACAGACTTTCACATGATCACTGGTTTCACACGCTACTCCTCTGCTGCTTCCACTCAAGACAAGGAAGAGAAACAAATACAGGACAAGAAAACTTAACAAATAAAAAATGAAAAAGAAAAAAGACAAAAAGAAAACTGCACGTGAGGACCGGCACCGTCATGGTCTTTAGACAGGGGTGGGAGGGTGGGGGGGCGTCCCTGCAGAGGGGGATTCTTCTGATGCTGTGTCTTTGTATCTTGCGGGAGGACTCTTTTGGCGGTAACGAAACTCTCAAAGTCCTATACTGAAAGAGCGACGGTGCTGGTGAGGCTGAAAACCTTCTCCAGAACCTCTTCTATCTCTCAGGATTCCTGTTCTGAAGGGGATGGGTTTTGATGCTCTTGGTCATATGTGGAAGCTCGATAGGGGATGTCGCTAAAAGCAGAAGCAGAAGCCGAGGCAGAATTGGTTGCTGTGGCTGGGATAGAGATGGAGGCTGGCATGGGATCGGGGGCGGCGGCTGTATCTGGCTCTGGCTTGTTCTCTTCTGTTCGGTGCAGCCTTCTTGATTTTTTTGGTGACGACCTTCTCCAGGGGGGTTGCGATAACGGTGGGGCTTCAGGGGGAGGGTCTTCGGGGGGAACCGGAGGATTCGGCAATGCTGCTGCGATAGCTGAGGAGGAGGAGGAGGACGACGACAAAGAGGAGGAAGAAGAGGGAAGGGAGGAAGGTGGGAGGGGAGGGTTCAGGTCCGGATTGGAAGATGAAGAAGACTGTGAAGGGGCGGGGGCGGGGGCGGAAGGAGGGGGTTCGTGAAATACTGCTGCTGCTTGGATGTTCTCTTTGCACCTCTTCTTTCCGTTGGGGTGAGACAGACAGACAGACAGACAACCAGACAGACAGATAGACAGACAGCTAGCCAGATAGACAGACAGACAGACAGACAGAGAGACAGACTATATGTTTCTTCTTCTTGGCAGACAGAGAGACAGACAGAGAGACAGAGAGACAGATAGAGAGACAGACAGGCAGACAGACAGACAGACAGAGAAACAGAGAGACAGACAGACAGACAGACAGACAGACAGACAGCTAGGCAGCCAGCTAGCCAGCCAGCCAGCCAGACAGACAGCCAGACAGACAGATAGAGAGACAGACAGAGAGACAGACTATATGTTTCTTCTTCTTGGCAGACAGAGAGACAGATAGAGAGACAGAGAGACAGACAGACAGACAAACAGACAGACAGAGAGACAGAGAGACAGAGAGACAGACTACTCGTTTCTTCTTCTTGGCAGACAGACCGACAGAGAAACAGACTATGTGTTTCTTACAGACAGACAGAGACAGACAGATAGACAGACAGACAGATAGACAGACTATGTGTTTCTTCTTCTCCCTTCTTTTCTTCATGAACAGACTGACAGACAGACAGACAGACAGACAGAGAGACAGACAGACAGACAGACAGACAGACAGACAGAGAAATGGGCAGAGAGACGGACAGACGAAGTGTGCCTAGGAATGGAGGGACAAGTAGAACACACAAAGAACCCACCCTTTCTATGGTATACTTCTGAGGGCCCTGTGCATGGTCATCAAAACGCGGGTAGACAATCTCCGGGAGCTCTTCATTCCGACATGGGTCCGGCACCCATTGCCTGCGGCATTCAAAAGATGCATGCAGTTTAGTACATGTCCAGGCACAAACATTTTGATCATCGCAAGACCTCTGAACTGAGTCACCGCATGCATGACGCACGCCAAACTAAATACAATGCCTAGCTCAATTGACTGGAGGAAATTTACATGCTGCACTAACTGCCGTCTACTAGAGGGCAAATGAGTCGTTCGGCGGCAGTGACACTCCCAAATTATGATTAAAGACGAAACGGCCAGAAAAAAAGAATCCTGTGAGTCTTTTCACAAAACTCATCTGCAGATTGACAATTCTGCCTTTTTTCACACCTTGAACAGAGATGCTATCTGGAATCCTCACGTACCTCTTGGAGTATCTCTTTCGCGTTCTTCTGCGTCTCTTCGGAGACTGCGGGTCCTTCCAAAATGGCTTTGGCCAGTGTAGCCTTCCAAAATGGCCTTGGCCAGTGTAGCCAGCTGAGTCGCGTGGGTGCTCTTCTGCAGCCAGGAGGATCCAAATGATTCATATTGAAAAAGGAAGGATACGGCAGTGTACTAGTGATGCTCGTCTGCAGGGCAAGCGGAAAAATCAAACACAAACACTTCTGCTAGCAGCGATGGGTACAGACCATAGAAGAAAATAATGCACCCAGAAAGCCTTGCAGCTACCGAGGGAAGTGCGAGATTGACAACAACACTGCAGAGAAAAATCGGTAATTGCTGGTAAGGGACCCGACCTGTCTCTTCCAATGGAATTAATTCATCGAATCAAGGTGGAACTTTAACTTAAAAGTGGAGAGTGGAGGGTTGAATCCACCAGACTGACCTGTTCCTCGGTCTCCTCTGCATACATAGCAGCGAGCGACGAATTAAATTGCGGCAGGGAATTCTTGAAGGCTCTCCACTGCATGCACGCACTGCGAGGCACTCTCTCAGCGCGGTAGCTGCTGCGAGTACATCATACTTCGGGAGGTTGACAAAGAGAGCCCCTGCAACGTACAGAAAAGATGCATTGAGAAGTTAGAGCTAGACAGAATGGAGGCTAGCTCCAAGAAGCTCCCCAGCTCTCCAGGAAGAATAACTCAGAAAAAACCACGGGCACATTTAAAGTTCTGTTTCATGCAGACATGAGAGACCTTTCCACTATGATTTTTGGGTACCAGTCAGGATCATGCAAAAAAGTCAACCAAGCTAATAAAGAGACGTGCAGCGCGTATATTGACATGCTTCTGCACGGGCTGTATTCACTTTATAACAGCAGTCGGAAACTAGTGGACGAAGCACGTGCTACAGATTCATACGATCTTGCGGAAACAAAAGAAAGACTAGTAACACACGCAGCAAGACCGAAGGATCAATAACGGTATTACTTGCGCGCGTGTACACGTCCAAGAACATGCATGCAGTCAGCGACAACGTGAGTTTTCCTTGCAAACATCAATGAAAAAGAGACTGACCAAGGCTTACTGTCTCCTTCTGAGCGACTCCTCCCCTCCCTTGGCCCTTGGGGCCTTACATGAGGCTTCCAGAGGAACTGGCACCCGAAGTGTTCGCAGCTCCACCCCCTCCGGTTGCGCCCCCTCCGTGCGATCCGTCGCCGCCATTGCCACCACCACCGCCTGCGTTTTCACCCGTCCCTGCACCCCCACCACTGAATCCAAGGCCGTTGCCGCCACCATCTGGGCCTGGACCAGGCCCACCACCTCTGCCCCCTCCACCCTCTCAAAGATGCTTCAGTCTCGCCTAAATTGATCTGGGTGCTCAGGTTGGACATGCAGGGTCAAGTCCTCTTTTTCCCATACTCTCCAAACTTAGAGGCATCACCTCTGCCTCGATTTAGAGAAAGTGCTGCTTCGCTACTTCCTCCCAGGGTAGAGGACATTCGTCTGAGAGCATGAACAGCACAAACGTCCCCAGGGTATTCTTTCTGCACCCCTTGTGGATTTCCTCCCAGCCTCTGCCTGAAAAAAGGCACACACAGTGTCCGGTGCGCCCGGCTGACCCCCCCTGTTACACTCGCCTTTGTCTCCTTTAGCAGTGCCCCCCGTGCCACCGGGACCGTCGTGGCTTCCCCTCCCTCATCGGTGCCGTCCATCTGGGGGCCATCTCCCTGTAGGAGCCTCTCGATCTCTTCAACAAGAGGCCCGAGGACACGCTGTTGCTCGTACTTCTGCACCCAGGACTTCCAGAGGGGGAAAGCACGATCCCTAATCGCCATAAAGTGGGCAATCGCCGCACGCCTCCATGGTGTGGGAGCGTAGTCTAAGAGCGGTTTCAGGAAGGGCAGGACGAAGTACCTCAGCGTTTGGAAGCGAATATCACATCTCATTTCCCCCCTCATACTACAGAATTTGAACAACAAAAGCAGAAAATAGAATTTCTAATGGGACTGGTTGATTCCAGTATACATACTCAGTGATCGAGCGAGAAAATAATCGCAAAAACAGCTGACAAATGCAGCCCTTCAGCAAAGAAGTCCTCCCTCTTTTTGTTTTTGCGGTTCGTAGCAATGAATAATTAAAAAGCTGATTTGCTTCAGCAAGTTCAGAAATAGAAAAGCAACAAGAATAGAGAGACTGTATTTGAGAGAAGAAACGCAAGAAGAATGAAGAGGCAGGAAAACCAGTGAAGAAATTCAAAGAGAGACAAGGAGGAAAGGGAGACAGACTTTGAAAGCAGAGAGGAGTGGAGAAAAAATGACGGACAAGAAAGAAGGAGAGGCAGAAGCGAGAGAGGGACAGAAGCAAGAGAGAGGCAAATGATGCGAATAGAAAAACGGACCGACCTATTCACCTCGCCGTCAGACCTGAGGTCCTGCACAAAGAAAAAACCGGAGTGACGACATGCAATCTAGAAGACGCCGAACGGATACCATCAGTGAGTGACATGCAGTATTTTCTCTAAGGTCAATCAAGCGGCCAACGTGGAACAAACAATTCAAATCGGGTTCTTTACAGGTACAACACACTGCAAGGACCTCTGAAGATCTCGATACAATTTGACTCCGATACGTACAATCAGTCAGCGAAAATGAATCACGTTTTGGGGGAATCAGCGGCTCATGCTTCTCTGGGACGTCCGGAAGGATCTGGTGGAAAAGGACTCCGATGGCTTGTAGGCAGGTACACCATCCAATCAATGTTCAAGATAGACCTTTTTGGCAAAAATCACAGCAACGATCTAGGAAACAATTTATACTAGCATGGACATCGTTCCGACATGCTCAGACGGTCAACATAGAGGTAGTTACCATCAGCAAGAATTGAGGAGTCCGAAATGAATATGAGAGGTGAGTGGACTTGAACTGGCAAAAGAAGCCTGGAACAGACCTTGCCGATCATATACTTCCTCAAGTCCCATGCCAACCCCATCATATTCAGCATGGAGTGACAAATGTTGGAGCCAGGCTGCCGCTTCAAGTTCCTGGAGAACTCTTTGTAGGAGTCAACACTTCTTGCAAGCGGCATGCTCACCTGCGTTCAACATAAAACAAAGGAATGCCACTTTGATATCAAGGCACAAAGAAACTTTGTCATGCAGCATGTAAAAAAGATAGGGCCCATAAAATTCAGCCCTGCTATGTATGTCTGCAGAGTCTGTCCTTTGAGAACGAATCGCATCCTCTTCAGGGGCGGACCCTCTCACAGATCTCAGGGCAGAGTCATATACAGAATGTCTTCTTCACAGCTGGCTCAGCCGACCTATCAGCTCTTCCGAGGGACCATCAAAGACTCCTTTTCTGTTCACGAAGCAGCTGTAGGTCTTAATTGCGTGAGAGATGAAGCTCGCTGAGAAACCATGCACAGACAGGCTCACGTTCTACCATGGATCAACCGAGTTAAATGATTGAGATATCTTTATGTATGCTCACCTTCAGGGGAGTGGATGGGTACGAAACGGGCAGCCCAATCTTGAGTGGGAAAAAAACCCCTGCAAATGGGGTGTTATACTGCCCCATGATGGCCGCCCTGCAAGTATCACAACCGTCAATATGGTTCCGAGCATAGAGCTGATACTAGCTAGGTGACTTGAGATGTCTCTACCTTTCATGACATATGGAGCGCGGCATTGAGGCAAAAGATCACACCAACTACTCAAGCTGTATGAAGCTCCTGCCTGTCAGTGTTTCGAGGGACCACTGTGTATGCCGGTTCACCGGTTCACAGAAACTGCCTAAGCATGACTAAGTCTGACGGACTGACTCACAGACTAACTTGTAGAAGGCTTTCGACGCCGCACTCAAAACGAGGAAATACCCGGCCCCAAAGGCATGTACGCCGACTGAGCGTCTCCAGGGTGTTGTAATGCTCCTTCCACCATCCACAAGTGTGACACATCAGTGGACTTCCCAAATCCTACAGAAAGAGGGTACTAGAAGAGGGTATGACAGGCTTTAAAGTTATTGTACGGAACGAATCTGTAACTGACGCAAACATTTCATCCATATTGTATTTCATACACCTTTGCTGAGAATACTGCAGAGTGTGCCCCATCAGCAACCAGAGAAATGAATGAACACACCAACAATTTGACAATCTAGTAGATAGAACAATGAGATGCAGAAACTTCCGGGGCCTCACACACCCATGAAGAGATGGACAGGAAACGTAAACCACATTCTTGTCTGTACTCCCTCACCCTTAATCTCGTCTGCGACCCTCTTCTATCAATCTTCGCCCCCTTCACCTAGCCCTGCCCTGTCTTGTAAGAGAGAAATGCACAGAGAGACGGCCGGAGAGACGAAGTGTACGTATGAAGCAGAGCATATAAAGAACCAACTAACCCTTTCTATGGTATACTTCTAAGGATCCCACCCCATTGTTATCGTGTTGAGGACGGAGTGGCACACGTTCCCGCCCGTCAACTTGTTCGATCAGCTTGTGGCTGAACTTTCTCATCTCGGGCAGGGTGCGTACGAGGGGCATGCTCACCTGCATGAGCATCATGCAAACAAAACCATCGCAGCAGCACAATCAAATCTAGGAAGCTGGACGTCTGGTGAGCACGATCTCAAAAAGACTGAATTCAACATGCGCCCATGCAATCAACTAATCAATGACATAAGTTGCGGTCCATCAATTCATCACAATTCTTTTCATCCTTCATTCGAATTCTCTCCCACCCTCTCACTGTTTCACCTCTCCTCCTCAGTCTGCGTCAGTCCCTTATCCAAGCGCACGAACACGTACAAGCACGCACACGCACATACACAGTAACACACACGCGCACACACAAAGATAAAAATACATCAAAACGCGCTCCCCCCGCCTTTCTCTCCATATACACATAGGCATAAAGCAGGCACTCACACACATATCACTCACCACCACAGATAGTTACACACACTTAGATAGACACAGACGGACGGATGGAAGGACCAACACACTATTTTGTCTTTTCTTTCCTTTTTCTTTTTTCTCTTCTAGACAGACAGACAAACATACAGACAGACAGACCGACAGACAGAGAAATGGGCAGAGATACGGAGAGAAATACAAAAGAACCAACCAATTCTTTGAAAGACCCTAGAAGCCACTAGATCTTCTCAACTAGAAGCTTATCATAAGAGTCTCTTAAGGTCTTCTTACAGGGAAAGACTGAAGGACGGGATGCATTGCATATTCCCGTTCCTTTCATTGTTCAGCCGTTTCATCTCATCACGTTTTATGAGCATGCTACTATTGATTGCAATTAATTCGAATTGCATGAAGAAGCATGCACATGCATGTATGCAGCTCGGCATGGCTCATCAATCTATAAGGCGGCGCGTATGGCGGCGGGCACTTCAGGCATGGCGGCTCAACATTCTTTCTATGGTATACTTCTGAGGGTCTATCCTGTCGTTATCGTATTGATGACAGAGTGGTACATGTTCCTCCTAGCAGGCAACCTGTTGAGGACTCGACTAACGCCCAGCTGAGGTCTTTGATGTCGTCGTGCAGCTCTCCATCCAGCTTGGAAGAGAGACGTGCATCTACCTTCCAGGATGTTGCCCTTCGTGTCGGTGTAGAGCATGTTGTGGACCTCAAACTCTGCTGTGCAGGTCTTGTCCTTGCAGGTGAGGCCGTTGTGGCGCAAGACGTTCATCGCGTTGAGGATTCATCGCTCGCTTTCCTCAGTAACGGGGACCAAGTACCTGGGATGAGGGAAAAGTTTGTGCCCTTGATCTTCGTGTAGAGGCTGTACTTGCTGATCAGGGCAGGGACGACTGTTTTTCGGTAGGCGCTACTGACGCCCTTCCTCAGAATGTCGTAGTTCACTCTCCTGGTGATCTCATAGACTTTGTCGGAGAGGATCCCGAACCTGTTAGCCACCCTATCGATCGATCATGCCGTCGATGCAGTGGGTATCGATGTCCGTGTGAGGCAGCTTGAGCTGCTTCTCAAGGACATCCATGTAGAGGGTTGCTTCCTCGTTGACGACAGTGGTGGGGTACTCGGCCTTGATCGCATTGGACAATGCGGTCCAGCTCTTGAGTGTTTTGTCATTCAGCAAAGACTCGAGCCTGTTACGAGTCATCCTCTTAAAACAATGCTCTGCTGGCTTCGGTTTGAGGGGTCCCATGAAGAGGTACTCGACAATATCTCCCGGCAGCCTCGTCTTGTTTTCCCAGTCCCACATTGGCGGAATCCACTGATTTGAGTGGGAGGCGTAGAAGTTATACCCCGGCAACCCCCCTGCCACCTTGCTTGCAACTGCACGTGCAGTAAAGTTGGCCTTATAGCGAAGGGTGGGCGTCGTTTTGAAAGCGAGGCGCTCGTTGTGCCTGGCTGCGTAGACAATCAGACCCTTGTAGTCAGATCGAGGTGTCGTCCTCAATTATCCCTCTCTCCATCACTCTGATGATGGTTTCATTATACACTCAAATCACCTTTGCAAACTTGTTGAGGGTCCAAGCTTGACACTGGACCCTTGCCTGCCACTCTTTAACCTGTTGCTGGTGCCATACCTTGTACTTGGCGACAAGGTCGTTCTCCTGGCAGTTCAGCTTGAGAGCGCAGTTGTCGAGGTCGAGGGCGCACTGGTCGTAGCTCTAGCCCTCGGCCCGCTCCAGGTCGAGGGCACGCTTGTCGAGGTTGATAGCACGCTGGTCAAGCTCCCTGGCCCGCTTATCTAACTCGAGCTTCATTTTATATGCTCGAGCTCCCGCGCTTCGGAGTCCTTCCATCCCCTTTCCTTTGGGAGCACAAAAGGGGACTTGGAAGGGGAGGGGGGGGGGACACTGTCAGGTCTGAAATCGTGCACGAGCATTGCTCCCGGCAGACGAAGAAGGCTGCATCGGAGACTGATCTTAATTCCCCACGGGAATCTCGACCCCATGTACCTACAACGCCCGTCACCGCCTTCGCCCCCCCCAATTTTCTTTTTCCCCCCCCTCAGACTTTTCCTCAGCGTCGGAATGTTGCTGAGACCGGAGGAATTGCAGTGCTTGGGTGAGCCGACTCGTTTGCATGGTGAGGGACTTGCGCTATCGAATGATGCGCCTCTCAATTTCCTCAATCAAGTCCTGCCGGATGGTGTAGGAACGGACGACCGTGTTGATAGACGGGTTCTCAAAGAACTTGCGAGCTTCCTCTATCTTATATTTGCGGCACTTGAAAAGGCTGCAGAGGAATGAACATTCATTTATAAAGCTCGTCTCCTGAGAAATAGAAAGGAGTGACAGAGTAAGGAAAACCATGAGCAGTCAGATGAACTGACGTATGAGAATAGTCCGCCGGGCTGTTGAGGGCTGGTTCCATGACAATAACCGCACCTGCATAGAATTAAGGGGGCCATGAGGGCTCAATATAATCATGCATCCAGAAAGCAGAAAGGCAGACATTCCGATTTTTTTTATATCTTTCGTGTCTTTCCTTCCTCTTAATGACAATCAGCTTCTCCTTGGCCCCTCTGTTTACACGAATTAATTTCACAATACTCACAGAAGAGCAACATACAGAAAAAAGAAAACAAGAGAGGAAAACATACAGTCATTCAGCACTCGCTGAATCATGAAAGGGACAACAACAAGGCAGAAGGGCAGACAGAAAGAATTTGGGATAATATCATTTCCTTCCCTCCGTGTCCACTCATGGAAAGAAGAACACTTCCATTTCCTCCATGTCTGCCTCTTCCCTGCCTGCCTTCTTTTCTGAAATGCCGAAAGTCTGGCAAGGAGGCAGAAAAAGACAAACACGCTGATGGACACGCACAGCAGGGTTGTCTGCGCTTTTGCACCTTTCCAATCGCTAAACCTTGCCACTGTTAAATGGACGGGCACTACGTGAAAACGGATTTACATAGGGCATGTCCAAGTAGACGAGAGGAAACTGTTTGAAAGCAAATCGATTGACCATGCAGCCAACAATTGATGAACAATTAACGACTAGCAGGTATGCTTAGATGCTACAACAATCGCAGGCAAGGAAGCAGGCATTGGGCAAGAAGAGACATCCACCGATGCGTATGATCGATATTTATCCTGAATGGCATACCATAGAGAAACCACTGACCTCCTTTGCTGTCCTTTCCTTTCTCCCCTCTTCAGGCCCCTCTCGACTGCTGCGGCAGGGAGGCTCTGCAGGAGAAGGGGGGGGGGCAGAGAGGGAGGGAGCGAGGCGCAAATGCAGATACAAACAGAGGCGACAAACAACATATACATGCACAGACACGGACGACTTAATTGCCACATATACAGATATACATATACACACACACACACACATACATATACATACACACACACACATACATACACACACATACACACACACACAGACATACACACACACACACACACGTTTTATGGATTTGTATACATGTGTATGTATATATAGATTGGGGTATGCTTTCAACTCATTTGATTGAGATGCTTGTCGAAAGGGATCGAAGCCTTGGCAAAAAAGACGTACATGAAAAATCGGAGACGGACAAGAAAAAATTAAAAACAAAAAGGGACGATTGAAGTGCGACTCCAATCACTGTTCTTTCCTGACAATTCTATGCAGTGTTCATCAAACCAAAGCAAACTCAAAGTCAAAAATGACCCTTCCCTGAGTCGAAGTCCGGACCTCAGTTTTCCACTGCAACCAATTTCCTTCTTTATTCCTCAACTGGCCAGAAGTCACTGGCTCGCATGCAGACTGACTGACCTCTTCATCCTCCGGGTGGCCCCCCTCTCCTTTTCTTTGTTCTCCTGCTGCTTCTGCTGTCCACCACCTCATCCCTCTCCTCGAGATCCTTCTCCTCCTGGGCTTCCTGCTCCGCATGATTCGCTGCCTCCTCATCCTCCTCCTCCTCCGAATCCTCCCGGGGGGGGGAGGGGGGGGAGCTGTGCCGGGGGGATCGAAAGAAAAGTCCCGCCTGCAAGATGTCTCTGGCCACCATTGTTTCTGCAGTGGAGACAGAGAGGAGGTCTTGCTCCTACTGCTGTTGCAGATCTTGCCCTCTGTCTGCTGTCTCGTCTCGTTCTTGATCCTCCTGGAGAGGGGGCAGTGGGTGTCTGGGGGGGTGGGCTCTGTAGCCGTAGGGAGGGCGGGGGAAAGTACATATTCAAATGGAAGGGGCGGTAGGGGAATGCCCAGTGGGGGAAACGGGGGCGGAATATCGGGTTGGGGGCTGAATTGTTGTTCGTACAACCGTCTTGTGTATGTCCTTGCTGTTGATGGTAGGGGTTTGCGTTTGAAGTGGAAGCAGGGGGGTGGTAGGGGGGCTGGTTGCATGCTGGGTAGCGGTGAAGATAGTGAAAGGGGCCGAAGCCTCGGTGTGCATGCATGGGGTAGTCTCTGAAATACCCCGGGGAGGGTCCTCAGGGACTGGGACAGCCGTCCAGATTCTCCCAATCTCCCTAACCCCCCTCATCGGCACCGTCCATCCATCCTGATGGATCCATGTCTGCGCCAGACTGGTACCCGTCTGCAGCCTCCTGTGCTTCCAGATCGTCCCCTTTGTCCTACCTCCCACTCCTCCTCTTCCATCACAGGGGCCTCTCAGGGCCTGGTGGTCAACATGCGGCCCCTCCCCCCCCGCCCCACTCTCCCGCGTCCCCTCCCCCGCCCAAGGCCCGTCCCTCCCCTGCCTCTTGCGGCCACCTTGGGCATTCGGGTAGTCGAGACCACAGCCAAAGCGAGAGGGTTAATGGCTCTTCGGCCTCTCGCCACCCGTTCCTGTGTCGGGTTGGCAGACGCAGACGATGTAGAAGCACGCAGCTATGCCTCCAAAGGATTGGGGGGGCACTCTTTTCAGGTTGAGGATGCGTCACGTCAGATTCCAAGTCTTCACAGTCTGGCACGGTATCAGGTGGATCGTTTGGCTGCATGAAACGGGCAAATAACACTATGGTTGGGTGTGAAACAGAAATACAGAAGCCTTGCGGGTAAACACACTGATCAAGTGTTGCGCGCGAATCTTTTCTGCGACTGGCTGATCTGGTTAGCCAAAACCATCCGCTTTGTCACCTCTGTTCTCGCTCATCGCTTTCTGGACCACGACTTTGTAAGGTTATACCCGTTTTCCCTCCAGTTGGCCAGACGACAACAACGACAAGAACACCGATACGGACCTAGGGATACGGACACTGTTGTTTATTAGTGGAACGCCTAGTGACCATGTTTGATTTAATTATATTTGATTTGATTTGATTTGATTTGATTTGATTTGAGCTTTAACCTCAAATATTTGATATTTGAGGTAAGATTTGAGGTTAACCTCTTAGGGTTCCTCACTGAGTCACTGACTTACTGTCACTCTGATCATTTTTCTCATGACAATAGTTATCAGAACATTTCTGATGTGTGTTTCAAAAATTTAAAAAAATAGATACAAAATTATAACTTATCAGTTCCATAAAAAAAATATGCCTGTGTGGCAGTGTATATACATTAGTCACTGAGACTCACTCTAGTACTAATAGAGACTAAGATTCGAATTTAGGAACATAAAATTGATAGATTTGAAATTGCATATGACTTTTTGTTGATACGATAAAGTTAGAGCACGTACCAAAATTGAGGTAACAATCACTCAGCTTTATGGCACTTCCTTTTCCTCTTCTCCATAATCACTTTCTTTAATGTGAATCGAATTGATCGGTGGTAGGAGCTGCTGAGAGCTTTTTTTCTGGCTTTTCGGCTTTCCAGGAGTAGATGCTCCTGGACTTCTATTCGGTTGCAGAGAAATGACAACGAGGTGAGACGGAGAACTGTGTACACGTTTACTATTGCTGTTGGTGTTAGAACCGTCCTGTTTCTGGGCAGCTAAACATCCAGAGTTGGTAAGTTTGGCTACCTTCTGTGCCGCGCCAGGGCTGACAACAAGCCCCTTGTATTAGAGGTAAATATAGAGAGGTCGGTAGCCTTCTTCACTCGGAGTGATGACTTTCTCAGGAGGGGGAAGTTTCCCCCCAGCCTTCTCAGCATTTGCATCTGCGGCCGCCTCCTTTGGTTTCAAATTGGTCCTCCCGCCGGGCTCTGCAGGAGCGGCCCCCCCTCCAGCACTGTCAACAGCCCCCCTGTTGCCTTTTCCTTTGCCTTTCTGGAACTGCTCCACACCGACAGGGAATGAAGTCAATAGACCATATATATAGAAGGAAAAGGGGCGCACGCGTATGGCTGACTCAGCCTGACTGACCTTGATGAATTGTTCGATAAATACTCAGTCTGTTTGGCTGTAGGGTTATGGCTGTGCGACATCTGTGTGCAAGGATGTGAGAGGCAATAGACCTTGTATTCTTACCTGACACTGAATCACATTTGCCCCCTTTTGCACGGACCATATTTTTTTTGCGTAACCGGCTCTAAAAACAAATGCCTCCTTCTTCCTGTTTGACCCTGTTAGATTGTGTGACATGTCTTTACGGGGTGTAAAATGTTTGCAGACGCTCAAAAAGGGGGCCGTAAAAGATGTTCCAGCACCAGAAAAGTTAACACAGCTGTTTGGAAAAACGTTCAGCTGATCGGTTTACCCTCTGCATGAAGTAAAAGGGGGTGAAACGTCAATTTCAGTGCAGCTCAAAACGTTTTTTTTTTTAGAGCAAACCATCAAGATTTAGGTTTTTTCATTTGAATCAGCATGCGTGACGGATCGCTACTTGCAAAAGTTTTTTCGGGACCTTCATATTTGAGGTTAAAAGTCATATTGATCAAACATTTCAAGTTTGATCGTATTTGATAGGTCTTTAAACACTAGGTCCTCCCTGACTGGATATTTGATTTGAACTTAAGCCTTACCTCAAATCAAATCAAATCAAACATGGTCACTAGGAACGCCCAGGAGTTTTGCAGAGCACTTCTCTTCTATTTACTGAGCTTGAGATAATGAATCAACAACTGGGGAGATGCAAAAGAAGTGCCTCACTAAATCACCTACTGATCTGACTCGGATCGATTTCCAGATCTGTACGTACCTGAGAGGGAAATAGCTAGCGTGTGTACAACATGCATGTGTACAATTAATGCGGATTGCTTTCAGAGTGCATGCATGCATGGCGGAGGCCGCGGAGCGTGGCTTGGAGCGTGTTCGCACTGAGCTCTTCGCCCGGGGGGGACTAGCTTACACCTCGCGACGACTTATCACAGAAGTCGCGCCTATTTTCGTCATGAGTGTTCCTAGATTCAGAACAGACGGGACGAACCGGAACCTTTTGACAGACTAGGCTGGATCCGCCCCTCATATACGGGGACGCGGCATGCATAACAAAAACCTCAATCACCAAATTTTCGTCGCTAGTAGTCTTAGGACAGAACAAATTGACAAACTAGGTTAGATCCGCCTCTCATATATGGGGACGCGGCATGCATAAAAAAACCCTCAATCATCATTTATCACAGAAACTGGAAAAAAATTTGGGTCACTGATGATAAACAGGACTCTCACATACTTACAAAATTCTCTATACAGAATTTTGGGTCACTGATGATAAACAGAACTCTCACATACTTACAAAATTCCCTATAGAGAATTTTGGGTCACTGATGATAAACAGGACTCTCACATATGTAAAAAAATCTCTATAGAGAATTTCGGGTCACTAATGATAAACAGGACTCTCACATACTTACAAAATTCTCTATAGAGAATTTTGGGTCACTGATGACAAACAGGATTCTCACATATTTACAAAATTCTATTCTCTTCACAGCTAATTATAAATTTTTTAGAATCAATCAAAACGCTGTCATCTTTGGCGGCCTCCTGCCACTTTCGATCAAGACTAAGACTAGTTAGTTCAGGTTAGTTAGAGGATGCCTAAACCCAGGTGGAGTGCTAAACTCCCAAGCGGGTATATTAGAAGTGTAGTAGAACCATGTAGAACCTAGAGTAGAACGGCTAACACATAGGTTTTGAAGTGCGCAGTGTAATGTGCACTGGAAACTCAGATACAACAGTCGCGGGTGGCATAAACGTCAATTGTTTTCTACCAGTTCATCGTGCCTCATACTGCCTCACGAATCATGATCGCTAGCGCGTCCATCTCTACACGCTGAGTACTCCTGAACTAATTGTCAATCAAAGTGCATCTCACACCATGTCACTATGCACAATGCAGACAAAAGAGAGACAGGAAGCTCTGTCTGGATTCGTTGAAAGGCGAAGGCAAGCCCACCTCCCTGGCAGTCCCTGCCTCTGTGGCAAAGAAAGGAGATGAAGGAGGACGCGAAGAACGAACACCGAAAAGAAAAAAGAAAAAAAAACAGCATCCAGACCCCTAGCTGTAAGCCTGTAACGCTCGAACGCGACGAGTCCCCAATCTCTTTAAATTTCTGATCCCCCAAAATACCTCCTGACCATCCAACACGTTGCACACGCCTGCCGCTACCAAGCATCCCAAAGCATGTACAGGCCCCAAGCAAGCAACCTCACCGCGCGCCTCTCGTCCTGCCTCCTTCATTCGTCGATTCGACGAACAGAAAAAAAGTCCAGCTGTAGAGTCCAACGAGAATATTCACCAGGATCCTCACAATATTCTCACCGGGCCTCAATCAGACACCCCCCCCCACCCCCGTTCAGTCAGTAAGGGGAAGCCCTCGGGGGCAGACGAGAAGATCCAGCAGATGCCCCATAAGGGTCCCGAGAGTCCCCCCCGCTCAACTGCATCAGCGCTCTCGCAGCTGCTGTGTGCGTCTGCCCCCCCCCACTCCCCCCATACCCGTACGCGTCCCCACCCAGAGACCTGCCCCCCGATGTCCCTCCGTACCCGCCGTACCCAAGCGCCGCCGCCCCCGCACGAGTTCCGTACCCTGCCGAGCCCGCTGCAACCGTCGCCAAGTGGCGAAAGGAAAAGAAAAGAAACTTATAGGGATCAACAAAGGCATTCATCCACAAGAAAAGATAAGTGTAAAGCAATCAGGGCAAAGCTGAAGTGGAAGGATTGCAGATATGCAGACGGAAGGAAGTTTCGTGCACCTCCCTTGAGGGTGCATGGAAGAATATCATGAGCTTTCGTTTCTTTTCTTTTCTTTTCTGTGTGTGCCACTTTTTTCGCATACACACAGCTTCACGAATTGAAAAGACGAGCAGCGCGTTTTTGATTTTAGCACACGCAATCCCTTCCTCATCCTTTAAAGATTTCTCCACTCCACCGTATCCCCCCGTCCATGTGTTGACTCTTTTACCTTGTGTCATGTGCTTCCTTCTCTCATCTTACCAACGGGGAAGAAACAAAAAATGAGGTAACGAAAGAAATTACTACGGACGCACTCCGCCAAGTCAAACAAAAAGGGGCCGGGGCATGCACTCACCGTAAGGATCCGCATACGGATCCGAACCTGCAGTTGAGGCCATGCCGGCGTAGCCTGAACAAGGATAGACATGGACAGGACACACACAGAGAGAGGTGCAGATAGGAAGAAAGAGGGAAACGGAACCATACATAAATACATGTGTTTCAACTCATAAAGTAAATAGGAAAGAGAGTGGAGCAGAGCTTCGCCCACGAACTGGAAAAGTAGAGAATGGACACGACAGCATGCAGAAATACTGGCACACGACTGACCAACTTACGACCGACAGGCAGCAAAACCACAAACGCAGAAAGCCAAAGACACGAAGAAACACCAATACAGGAGACTCGGCAGGGAAGATACAGGCGTGACAAAGAAAGGAAGCACGGACACACAAACGAAAAGGAAAAAAAAAAAACGGCCAACCAAATCAACCAGGAACCAACCTCTGCCAGAAGGAGCAGCCCCGTATGCGCCCCCGTACCCAGCAGTGCCGTAAGGGTCCCTGCCCCGCGAGGCGCTCCACTCAGCGTAGGGGTCAGCTCCGGTTCTCGTGGGGGGCATTGCGTACGGATCTGCGCAGCCGACACACACACACACACACACACACACACACATAAATACACACACACACACACAGACGTGAGTGTTCTGCTGGCCTCTAGATGTCTCTTCGGGTCAGGCGGCCCACAAGAATGCCGATCGATCCATCCACGCATCCATCCACCCATCCATCCGACACACACACAGGAACGAACGCAGAAAAAGACAAAAAAAGTGTCGGAGAGAAGGACATGCAGAGAAACCAGGGAGGGCAGCTAAGGGCCCAGAGAGAAAAAAACTGGGAATGAAGAAATCGGGGGAGAAAAAAGGATAGTTCCCTTCCTCGCTTCCTCTCTTGCATTTCCTTCATGCACATCACACACAAATGCACACGCGGACGATCGGTCGGGAGAGTGTTAGGCGGGAAGGAGACCAAAACAGAAAGACAGAGGGAGAGACAGAGTGAGAGAGAACGGGGTGGGGGGGGGGCTGACCACGGCTGCCCGACGCCACAGCCACACTTGCAAGGCCGGGGGCGCCGTACGGATCTCTTGCGGTCGGGTAGCGGTACCTGGGAGAAGGAAAAAGAGGGGCATTCATTCATTGATTCACTCATGCATGCATCCACTTATATGCCTGTGCGGAAAAACACACACCCACACCCACAGACACACACGCAAAATCGCAGACACACCCGAAGACCGATTTTTCTTTTCAAAAAAAGTCAGGAACGAAATCGAAACGCAGGATCGAAAAAGAAAAAAAAAGAGACAGGAACGAAATCGAAACGCAGGATCGAAACACCGCAGGAAGGATACTTCATATGTGGAAAGAAGACAACGAACAAACTCAATCTGTCTGTGGCTACCCTGCAGGGGGGGGAGGGGACGGCCCTGCATGTGAGTGAGTGAGGATGCGTCGACTGGGAATGGGCCTCGAGCACCAATTTTCCTTCCTTCCTTCCTTCTTCTACCCAAAGCGTGATGATGTCAGAGATGCACAAATTTTTAAAAAGAGAGACTCAAAACAAACACAACTTTACCCAATTCTCTGCCCACCCCACCTGTCCGCATAAGATCCGTAGGCCCCTCCCAAAGAATCTCTCTCATACCCCCCTCCTCCTCTGTACCCTCCGTAGCCTCCCCCCCTGCCGTCCCGCATCGCCCCTCCGCCGTAGAAGTCCCCCCTCGGGCCCCCTCCCCCCCCTCCTCTCCGAGGCCCCCCTCCCATTCTCGGGGGCTTCCCGCCCATGGCCTCATACGCAGAGTCGGGGGCGTCTCTGTTCACTGCCCTCTTCACCTCCACCTGCACACAAACAAACAGACACGGGCGTCTCTGTTCACTGCCCTCTTCACCTCCTCTTTTCTTTCCTTTTTCTGTTCCTTTCAGACAAACAGACAGGCAGACAGACTATATGGTTTCTTTCCCTCCTTTTCTTCATGAACACAACAGAAAAAAAAAACAACAAAGGCAAAAAACATCACAGACTGACAGGAAGGAGGAAAGCCAACCCATGCGAAGGCACAACGGTAAACATCCACACACGCACACACACACACACACACACACACAGAGAGAGAGAGAGAGAGAGAGAGAGAGAGAGTTATAGCGCTGGTCCTGACCCACCATAAGGAGCGAATGTTGATAGACCGAAGCTGAACGAACTTTCTCTCACCCTCCCTCAACTGGTGCCTTTCTTTTTTCACATGCAGTCTCAAAAGACCTAAAGGAGGAACGAACAGCGCGATTAAACGAACAAGGAAGAAAAATGCAAACCCAAATAAGAAAGCTCAAGTACTTGATTTGGGTAAGATCGCTTCCCTTCCTCTCTTCCCTCTTCCCCTTTGCTCTTCCAGGTGGATTCCGGCAATGCCGTCCGCCCCAGCGAAGGGCGAACACACCCTCACACCCACACCCTGACCCACTAACCCACCCATTTGCCGTCAATGTGGTGATCCTTTTCATACAGAATACTTTTTCATACAGAACACACACCTACACCTCACACCCACACCCTGACCCACTAACCCATTTGCCGTCAATGTGGTGATCCTTGTAGTTCGCCATCACCGCCTCCATCGCCTCTTGAGTCTCAAACTCGACGAATCCGAAGCCTGTCAGCGAAAGCAGAAATGAAGGAGAGAGGGAGAAATACGGAAAAGAAAGAACAACTGTGCCAGAAAGGAGAGGAGGGGAGGCAGATACATGGACTTCATCAGAAAAGTGCCTTAGGAGGACAAGGAGGGCGGGCGCATGGCAAGGCACATGGACAGATAGCACAAAGTGAGGGGGGTGCATGACGCTTGCTGGAAAAAGCAGACAAAAAAAAAACGACGGGGCGTCGCTCTACAATGGACTCACGCGGCCCCATCCGTCTGCAGGAGTATGCTTGCAGAGAAAAAGCATGCGACAAAAAAAGAAAAAAGCGGAGCAATAAAAAACGGTCTCTCTCACTCACTCACCTCGAGGTCTTCTTGTCACACCTTCGTACATCACCGCAGCGTCCGTCAATCTCCCAAACTGAGAGAAGTACGCCGACAGCTTCTCTGCGGAGGCGCATTCATACAATCAATACATATTCATGAATGCAAACGGCAGGGAAAAGGAAAAACGGCAAGGAAAGAAGAGAAAGACGGGAGAGTCGAATCGACCAAAGCCCTGTCAATTCACATACGAACGTGCGAAGACACAAAAACGCCCTTGCACGAGGACAAGAAAAGCAGCGAAAAGTGCATGCAGAGAGGCCAATCTTCCTTTATTCTCCACCCACAAGTTGATAGAGACACGCACGCGTCAATTTCAAAAGCAAAATCAAAGCCTAAACAGCCTGCTTGCTCAACTATCCTATTCGTCACCACCACCCCCTACTTATACACCTACCCACCTACCTACAGTTCTAGCCTACAGCCTACTGCCATTAACAGCCAAACTTAGAGGGGGGGAGCTAACACACCTTTGTCGCATGTCGGAGGGAGGCCTCCCACAAAGCACTTAGTAGACTTCACGTATTGTTTCGTCAGCTGCCTATCAGGCATAGCAACCTGGTCCGCCTTCTTAACCACCGCCTAGCAGGGCAAAGGGAGAGAAGAGAAGAAAGGAGGGAGAACAGAGGAAAAATAGCTAAGGGCTAAAGCCTAAGCTAAGCCTGGCATAGTCGGGATCCTGCTTGGAGGCTAAGATCGTCTTCTAGCAGGGTACCTGAGCTTATCTTCATGTAGCAGTGCTATATTGGAGTGTGATCGTTGTATGAATCCACTTATTGGCGGATACAAAAATAACGGATATGAAGGATACGCGAGACCCGTCTGCTTTTCGATCAAAAGAAAAACAGAAGGGAAGTATCATTAAGCCACACACACACACACACTCTCTCTCTCTCTCTCTCTCTCTCTCTCTCTGTCTCTCTCTCTCTCTCTCACACACACACACACACACACACACACACACGGAGACAGACAGAGAGAGAATGGAGAGGGTCGCTCGAATGGAATTCACTCCATCTGGCGAGGCAGGCAGCACGATGAAGTCACGAGACCAAGAAAGCCAAACGCAATACTGGTAGCATGATCAGTGATACAAAGAAGGAAGAAAGAGAGGACGAAGATTGTCGTGCATGCAGACTTACGTACTTACATTTCTTCCCTCAATGATGTGGTTGGGGGCAGAGAGACAGCGACTGAGTGCGTCTATCGTTTTGAACCTGACGATCCCCTCGCCCTTGCTCGTCCCTGCATCCATCCATCCATCCATCCTCATGCGGACAGCCACAGCTAGACAGTTGTATGTACACGCACACTAAAAGAGCATTCAGCAGAGAGGTACACTGCATGTTTTCTTTCCTTGTCTTTTCAACCATTCACGAACCTTCACTTCGTTGTCAGTAACAGCCGGAGCGCACGAAGGGAAGCATACCGACCGAGAACGCCCTCCTCTTCCCAAGCACCCCGTAGAGTCAGCAAAGCAAAATACTATCTGGCAAAGACCCCAAAACTCCCTCACCAAACATCGAAACGCCATAAATTGCGAGCATCAAACGAACGAACGAACCAACCGTCTCTGTCGAAGAATATGGTCGAGTCCCTGAGATCTCCAAACTGGGCGAAGTAGTCCTTTATCGTCTCTGCATGCATGAGCAGACACGTAGAAAAGACAACCGAAGAGATGGACACAGGAGAACCACGGACGAAAGAGCAGTGCGATACTGACTTCTGGGAGAAACAAAGAACAACACAAAAAAAAGAAACCAATACCGACTCAAGTACAAAGAAGTCAACTCGTCGGACAGATACTGCACAAAAAGGCTATTGTAGCCAAGCATGACCGCTGGCTCACCTCTCATGGTGTTGTGGTGGAGACCCGAAACGTACACAGCCATTTCGTCCTCTGCACTGCCCTGTCCTCCTGCTGCTCCAGGGGCGGCTCCCTTGGTCTCGTCTTTGACCGCAGCGGCAGGTGCTACAGGGTGACTCGAAGCTGCGTATGGGTCCTCCATTTTGGTGGTTTCTTTGTCAGTGATACAAACTTGACTTCGTAAGGCGACAGAAAGAGACAACAAAGTGCACCTTCACGTTTCGATCACCGCTAGAGCTTGTGGGTTTGTTTGTCTCTCAATTCGTTCTTCTTCTTCGCAAACGATCTGGATCAAATCTGATCTATCTGACCGTATGCTGACTTCAGGTCGCTTCAGTAACTGTGTGCATACAGACGTGGGTGTCACGGCGATGCATGTTCTCACAGCCACAATGAAGAAGAATTAAGACGCTTTCATTTCCAAAATTTTCGAAAAGAGCCACCTATGTGGCTGCGACTTTCCGGGGCCTCGAATTCATGCAGGAGACGCCGAGAGTCCGAGACGGCTTTCCGACTAATAATCTTCATCTGTCAAATGATACGAAGAGACGACGATACTTCTGATGCCAGAAAGGGATGCGACACGTACATATGGTTGCACCGAGTGCTTGGTTCAAAGTGTGGTGAGAAGTGTCGTCGTGAAAGAACCCTGAGTGCAGGCAGGCTTTGTCGTGCTGACCAACTTACACTAGGAGACGTGAAATTCGTTCCTCGAGGTTCAGTGGATTCTGAGAGTAACTGACTGCATGCAGGAAGGTGGTCTGGCTGTCTCGGTGTCAATGAGCAGCACGAATCGCTTATGCGGGTGTAGTAAGATGCAGAGAGAAGGCGAGAGAAGGGGGGGGGCATGCAATGCGTTCGTTCACCTTAGGCTAAAGTGACCGTGCGAATTCGCATGGCGTCTCCATTTCGGATGAAGTCCTCAAAGGAAGGCGGGAGGGTAGACGGGAAGAAAGGAGGGAAAAGAGGGAGAGGGAGGCTCTTCATCTGCTTTTCCGTTCTTGGGGCAGTGACAGCCGCGCTCGTGAGCTTTCTCCCTGCCTACTTCCTTCTGTTCGTCTCGAGGGTCTTTCCCTACTCGCAGTCAGTCGAGAACCAGACTCGCTAATGTACGTACCTCTCCGGTTATCTTCGTGTGCGTCTATTTATCTGACTTCTTTTGGGTACGGGCTGAGTGAATGGAACGAAGACAAAGTGGGATGGATGAAACAGGTTTCTTAGCCTCCCAGGGGTGAAAAACCATGAAAGAATCTCCAGCAAAGAAAAGAGAAGAAAGATACAAGAAGGATGCGTTTTTCTGGTTGTCCGAGGGGTTTTTTTCGGTTAAAAAACTTTGCGCGTGGCATGAGTGTTGGGAGGCTTTAGCGACGTTAACGCTGGGTTCTAGGCCGTTTCTTGATCTTTTTTTTTCTTCACTCGTCAATGGATCCATCTGCATGCATGCAGCACCCCGGCAGATTTCGGAGTGGCCTCTTGGAGGAACGTGACAATCTTTGTTGACCACCGATACGCAGGCACGGTGGCGCTCTCCGCATGGTGGGTGGTTTCGTCGGGCAGAGAGGAAGAGGGGAGAGCCTCAGGAAGGAAAGAATGCTGCTGTTGTTTTGGAAAGTTTTGAGACGTCCTCATTCAGGACCTGCGTGCTTAAAAAAGAAAAAGGTGCTCTCTTTGTGCGAGAAAAACCCATAGAGAAGAATAAAGAGGGGTTTTCTTTCGGATGGAAGAAATGTTGGAATGACTGGTGGATTGAGGCATGTATGCATGTATGTATACATATATGTGTGTATGTGTATACGTATGTTTGCAGGTACTGGAGGGGAAAGGAGAATGTGGAGAAGGGGGGGGTGGAGGGACAGGACGGCTCTTCGCGTCTCCCCTCTCCTCAGAGAGGCCCCCCCCCCTCCCCCCGTGCCTGTGCCCTGGTGGTGCATGGGCACGCTCAAAATATGGGGAGGCTGCAGGGAGACGGCACGCTGTCGGTGCTCCAGAAGGCGGCGCTCCCTCTCTCTGAGGTCCTTCTGTCGGAATGTGCACGTTTTGCGGTGGCTCTCTCTTTTTATCTAATCAGAGTGTTCGCGGGGTCTGAAATTTTTATTCCATGCATTTTGCGCATATTTCGATCCTTGGTATGGTATGAAAAGAAGACCCGGAGGAACAGATGAGCAGCTTGTAGAGTAGAACCGCGGTGTTGAGTCGTTAATAATTTGATATCAAGGTATTGCGCTAATGCCCCCTTTGCCTACAGAGTGTAAAACTTCTCGCTGACTCTCCGTGTACCTGCAGGCGGGCTTCGATATTCTGATGATTGACTTGAGGAACCACGGAACATCGACTGTGGTGGGGGTTGTGAGTTTTGGGTTGGATGAGGCAGAGGACGTGGGGGCGGCAGTTGAGTGGCTGGCGTCTGAGGGGGGCTGCGGTCGCGTTGGGATCTGGGCGGAGTCCATGGGCGCTGCTGCTTCTGTGTTCGCGTTGGCAGAGACGTGGCAGAAGAGACCGCTGCCTCCGAATCTTGTCAGGTCAGTCAGGTGAGGGGGGGGGGGG
>JAHBMJ010004351.1:0-17670 GCA_018398765.1 Chromera velia | reverse complement strand
GGGGGGGGGGGGAGAAGAGGGAGGGAATTTGTTTGCCTAGTGGTAGTGTTGATTCATGCAAGCGGTTATGATGCGAGAAAGATGAAACGAAGCAAGCACACAAGAACAAACGATCACAACGAGTCAGAGGAAGGGAGAAACGATTGTATCAGCATTCTCATCATCGTTTTCCAGGCTCCCCGTCTTTTGTTCTTTGTGTTCATCAGTCTAAACGGAAATGTTCACATCTCCTCCTGAAAGAACGTCTGCTTTCTTTCTTTGCAAAGAAATAGAGACCTTTATTTTTCTCACAATTCAATATCTGCTTGCCCTCTTGCCTGTTCTTCTTTCTTTTCCCTATCTTCACCTCACCGCTTGAAATTTCTTCTTTTGCAGGGCACTCGCGATGGACAGTCCCTTCGCAACGGCCAGGCTGGCATTCGACGGGCATCTTTCTCTGAAGGTGCGTGCCTCTCTGTCTGTCTGTCTGTCTGTCTCTCTGTCTCTGTCTCTGTCTCTGTCTCTCTGTCTCTCTGTCTCTCTGTCTCTCTCTCTCTCTCTCTCTCTGTGTATGTGTGTGTGTGTGTGTGTGTGTGTATGTCTTTGTGTGTTTGTGTGCGTGAGAGAGAAAGAGAGAGAGAGCGTGAGTGCATGTGCCTGCCTGCTTGCCTGTCGTCTCTCTCTTGACGTATAAGCATAACAGGCAGAGGAGACAGAGGAAGATTCCATGTTGTCTTGATTCCATCCTTTCTTCATGAATTCTCCTCCTCTGTCTGCTCAGCTCAGTGATTGCCGAATCATTTCGACTCCTTCCGACTCCGCCATTCTTGCCGGCTCCTTACCTACCTGTCTAACTCTCTGCGCCCCTCCCTCCCTTCCTCCCCCTGTCCCCTGTGCACCTATTGAAGTTCCTCAAGCTTCCTTATGCTTCGTGAGTGTGTCGTGTGCACATATTGAACTTCCTCAAGCTTGCTTCCGCTTCGTGTCGTGTGCACCTATTGAACTTCCTCAAGCTTCGTTCCGCTTCGTGAGTGTGTCGTGTGCACATATTGAACTTGCTCAAGCTTGCTTCTGCTTCGTCAGTCTGTCGTGTGCACAAATTGAACTTCCTCAAGGTTGCTTCTGCTTCGTCAGTCTGTTGTGTGCACATATTGAACTTCCTCAAGCTTGCTTCCGCTTCGTGAGCGTGTCATGTGCACACATTGAACTTGCTCAAGCTTGCTTCCGCTTCGTGAGTGTGTCATGTGCACCTATTGAACTTCCTCAAGCTTGCTTCTGCTTCTTTAGTGTATCGTGTGCACAGATTGAACTTCCTCAAGCTTCGTTCTGCTTCGTGAGTGTGTCGTGTGCACAGATTGATCTTCTCTGTCTCTTACTCTCTGGCTCTCTCTTTCTCGCGCTGTGTGTGTGTGTGTGTGTGTGTGAGAGAGAGAGAGAGAGAGAGAGAGAGAGAGAGTGAGTGTATGTGTGCGTGCGTGCGTGCGTGCGTGCGTGCGAGTTTTCAGATCGGCGTGAGACCCCCAGAGTGGCTGCTCAGCTGGATGTGGTGGTGTGCTGGAAAGGTGGGTTGGTGAAGTGGGTGGATTGGGCTCTTTCTTGTGAGAGTTGGGGGTGATCCAACGTCCTCTTAGAAGTGTCTTGCTGTATTCCCTCCTCACTTCACAAGCACTCTCTGTTTCCATCCTTCCTTTCGTGTTTTGCGAGTCTGTCAGGAAAATAGGTACCAGGAAAGCTTTTCACACCATGCATGTATCATGTATTGATACAAAGATGCACTATTCCTTAATTGTCTCCTTGAATTCTGCAGATCGCACTTCTGTTCGAAATCCACGTGGAGAGGATCTCACCTCTCGACGCGATTGCCCATATCGACCTTCCCATCCTCCACACGCACGGGATCAGGGACCATCTGATTAGCTTCGAGTTAGTGAGGGAGGGAGGGAGGGAGTGAGTGAGTGAGTAACTGACTGAGTGAGTGAGTGAGTGAGTGAGGGAGGGAAGGAGGGAGTGAGTGAGTGAGTAAGTGAGTGAGTAATTGAGTCAGTGAGTGAATGAGTGAGTGAGTCATGGAGGGATGTGAATTTTCTTCCTTTTTTCCCCGCTGACTTTTGAGTGTTTTTGGTTGGTCACTCAAATTAGAATGCGTTTAGTCTGGCCCGGTCCAATTTTCCCAGTGTCTCCGTGCACCCACACAAGCGAAACAAATAGGTGCCTGTTGATCTTCAAACTAGCATCCTCACCTCCATGCGATCTGTGTGTGATGATTGTTCTGAAACTTCGCAGACAGGCCTTGTCGCTGGAACGGAAAATCCGGGGAGTGAGAAGCCAAAAGTGCAGTGCAGAAAAAGAAGAAGAAAAAGGAACGGAGAGGAGAGGCGATCCAGCAAAGGACGACAGGCAGGATGATGACATTGGCACTTCTGGAGAATTTAGTTGTGGTCCAGAGTATTTGGTCAGTCAGTCTCTTGACCTATTTGCTGGCCGGCCCACTCATTCACTCACTCAATGAACAATAATTCGATCTTTCCCGTCAATCGCTTGATTGTTTCAATCAGTTGATTGATCGATCGATTAGCACTTTTGTGTTCGTTCCAGAAGGGGCACTCGACACTCAGCGCCCTCCGCTCTCTCTGCCGTGGCGGTGAAGATGGGACTCCGACTAGAGTCCTCCCCCCACAGTTTTCCTTTCCAGGTCCTTCCTGTCTTTTCTCTGCGACTCTTGATTTCCTTCATCGTGCTTCGATCGGTCTGTCTCCCATCTTCGTCCCTTCACGATGAATCACGAATGTCGTTGTGCGGAAGAAATCCTTCCTGTAGCCCATTCATTCGTGCACTTCTACACTTCTTCTGAGAGTGTTCCTTCATCGATCGATGTTTTGTGCAGTCGTTGTGGTACAACGACCGCCATGTGCGTTCCTACACCGACTCGCGGTACTACTCAGTGCTCATCCCGTTCTTCCTCAGACACGTGGGGTTCGGCCAGGAGGGTCAGTCAGTGCGTGAGAGAGAGAGAGAGAGAGAGAGAGAGAGAGAAACAATGGCAAGAATCTCGATCTGGGTGACGCAGTTTGAAAGTAGTAGCATATTGAAGTTACACGTGATTTTTGAAGTTCCTTTCGGGAGCATATGGGACGGAGGGCAGATGAGTGCATCAAGATTTGGCTTTGATTTGAGAGAAGACAAGATTCAGGGAGGGCCTATCTGTAAACTTACTCGGTCATTCGCAGTGATTTGACTTCTTTTTGTTCCGGTCTCCTGAAAGACATTCGGAGAGGAAGAAATGAAGGTGTCAGCTCCGTCTTTGACGCGTTGTTTGCTGTCTTTCTTGTAACTTTGACGTTTCTTTGCATTCGTTTTTGGAGATGGATCAGCAAGAAGCTGGGTCTGTACCATTGGGTACATGCCCTCTTTTGTGTCTTTGTATATTTCAGTCTCTGCGTCTCCCCCCCTTTCTCTCTCTCCTCCTCTCTGGCTGTCTCCCCTCATGCATCTGCGTGTTCGTCGTCCTTCCGTCGATTGTTCGTTGAGTGTCCGTGTGTAAGTTCGTGTGCGACTTTTTGCGTGTGTCTTTGTCTCGTTGTTTGCCAAACTAGGCTTTGCCAGGATCGTGCAGCATGAAGTCGCGGCGCGAGGTGCCACCATGCACACAACTTTCTTCCGGCTCGATGACTGTCTTCCTTACCCCCCCCTGTTGTGTGAATTCATGCAGGAAATTCTTCAGAAAGCCAGGTGCAGTCCGGCCAAGCCACCTGAAAGGAAGCAGCCAACGAAGACAGACGTAGAGACAGGCATGGTTGCAGCCTCTGTACTTAAGCATTTTGTCGATTAGAAAATGGATTAACACTTGCTAGAACACTTGCAAGGTAGGTACTGCGGCTACTCCTAGCGAGAAACTAGGCAAGAAACCATTTGATATAATTCTAGATATAATTATATATGCTAGTCTGGAACATAAATCTTAGCTCTTTTATCCTAATTCATATAAACTTGTGTCCTAGCTTGTGTCATTTTTTGAATTCTTACTAGTTGTATACTGTGAGGGATTTTATCCCCCTGTCACTATCGACTAAAACTTTTTAGGAGATTCAAGTTCAGCCTAAGTTCTGCGCTTTTCACCTATAAAGTTTAAGTCTATTCCGAAGTTCTGCGCGCTAGGTCAATCTTTACTGGTGTCTAATACTACAGTGTAACCACACCTTGCCGTACATACAGTACGTTTTCTATACAAATGTCATCGTCACTCTTATCGAGGACTTCATTTTTAAAAATGCAAATGATACTCAAATTTGAAGGGCCTTCTTTTATAGCAACACAAATACAACACAAAAATCCTGAGCCTGGCAACTTGAACGCTCTGATCTGTTTTTTACTTCTCTTTCTGTGTTTTGTTGACTAAGCACACTTGACCCTGAGTCTCTGTGAGATACAAAAGAGTACAGAGGAGAAAAAACACTCAGGTGCATTTAAAGAAAGATCTGTACAAATCGGTACAAATTGAGAAAGAATGCTTGCAAAAATATTAAAATCTGAGAGTCAGTCTTTTTCTAGGTCTTTTTCCTGCGTGAGGCTCCCAGCTAGTGCCTCCCATTGTTTTGAGGCAGCGACGTATTAGTCAAATGCAACTGCCTTTTTCTGCCCTTTTTACTTCGGTAATGGCCAAAAATCCCTCTGTTGTCATCAGTTTTCATACTTTGAATTCCTTTTTAGCTTCCTCTTCTGTGGACTGTCTAAATCCCTAGCTAACCCCCTTTCTTCTTCGTCGCGTCTCTACTAACTTCATCACGTCGACATCGATCAACATTCTGCAGCTTTTGACCGTAGCATCCTACGAAGTTCTGTACCCCTTATCTCAAAGCACACTCCGAAGTTCTGCAACAAAGTTCAAGACTATTCCAAACTTCTGCAGCCTCAGTTCAAGGAGTCGATAGTGATAAGGGGGTAACTTCCCCCGGGTAAGGGATTTCTGATAAGTGATTTTTATAATTCTTTTCATATGTGTAGGAGAGAGTAAGATATAGATCTAGAATTTTATGTTTCAGGCTAGGTTTGAGGAATCGATCTCTGCGGCCGACTGTTAGATATCGGCTTACACCGATTCGTAATTTCGATCTCTTCTATAAAAGACAGAGCGTCAGGGAACTATAAGCCTGCCACGAGTGTTTCAGTCATTGATTAAGTTTGTGTTTCTTCTCATAAAGCTATCGTTAAGTGATTCATACTTTAGGATATCGATTCGATGCCATGGTAGCATGCATTATCAAGATCGCTAGAATGTATGCTCTTTTCAAACTTTTCCTTTCACCTAGCCTTTCACCTTTAATTTCTCTTCTAGCTACGATTCAATAAGTTTTTTATGGGACACCGCCCTAGATGCTGCCAATGCAGTAGGGCAATATAGTGAAGCACCAATGTTCAGTAATAACCAGTGATAGTCACAAACATACCACAAAAGTTCTATATATACAGATATTTAATTTAATAAAAGTGAGCCATATCCATCAATCATACAATTAATCATTGACAATAAATCAATTCGTCAATTTGATTAGAAGACAAAATAAATAGATTTTTTTATTTCAGAAAAATAAAATTAAACTTTAAGCAATTACTGGTAAGTAACTTAGCTATGTAAAGAGCTAGATCTCAAAGCGTACTTAGCGTAGGGAGCCTAGGGAATAGTAGGGATATTATGTAAAGAAAATGGTGATATTCAATCTAGGATTTAATGGTCTGTTTACAGCTGCAGTCTATGCCCTCTAGTATGCCTTTGTTTATATCATAATTTGCTGTACTTATTATTTACAATTGTTTATAAATTCGCATTATTGATCAAGAGGATTGAAAGACAATGTATAACCTTGACCTCGGACTATGAGTTGGACATTTTCATCTACCATGAGGAATCATCGCTCACAATCGACTTGACAAACCAAGAGACTCCCTGAGAGAGGCTCCAGAAAGCTTGGTCTCGGCTCTTTTACCGCTTTTCTCTTTACACACTCTGTGTCTGCCCCTGCCCAAACCAGTATTTCCGCCACATCCCACTGATGAAGGGTAAAAGCTAACAATGAAGGAGGTTTATATCTTACGTTAAAAACGTAACTTTAAGATTTTAAGGCCTATAGTCCCCTATATAACTTACTGTTACCAATTTTATCTTCACTCCATACGCACTTACCCATGCGACATATTGGTGTGCACTTTTTTCTTTGTGTACAGTCTTATAAACAGCTCAATCTCATCTCTTCCTGGTACTCTTACTCCTTACAATTCGAAATCAAGCATAACCGGAGGAGAAAAGTTTGAAAAGATAAGCTGTTCCACGAATTTCACTACCCACAACCAGGAAGAGAAGGGGGGAAAGGAGCTGGGCCATCAAAAGGGGGGAGAGGAGGAAGCAGAGGGGGTGGGGGACTTCAAAACAGGGGAAGAGGAACGATAGATTGAGACTACTCTAGAGACTAGTACTACGTCAGTTTGGAGATCTATTGAATCAGACCGACGATAAAACCTAGGATAAAACTTGAAAACACTACCACACAACTTTAGTAAATGTCTAAGCTTCGAGTGAATCAAATCAGCCCTCAATTGCTACAGTAAGAACGATTGATTAGGCTCTGTTAAACTTAAACATCATATGAACAACGATCATATTGCTGCATCAAATCCCCATTTCTAAACGTTTCTAAATTAGTTATGAATCAGTTTACAATTAGTTGATGCAGCTTCTTAGTTAATATTTGTTGTTTAGATGCTTAACACTTGTTGTTTAGGTGCTTTTCTACCTACCTATAAAGATAACTTTGCATAAATTACGCCTTAAACCACAACATTTACATTTTAGCTTACTATATTACGCACCACATAAAACGTAACATGGCCATGTATATGTAACAAAGTTATATTAGTTACGCTTAACGCCACTATGTACTTACGTGGTGTAAGCCTTCTGCATTTATTCTATCTGCTGCATGCGCACCAATATTAAATTGAGATTGAGCACAGTTCTCTATATTGTTACTCTCCTGATTGATCGATAAAATCAGAATCTACTCTCTATCAAGCTTCCTATCTAACATACATCATGCACGTGACCGGATCTATCTGACCGCTTTAGGTGAAGTTCGGCCGCTTTAAATGAGCAATCGCGTGCTCTTAGCTTTGCAGTATGACTTGAATGCTCAGTATCACAGACTGTCCTTTGCGATTGGCCCGGGTCACGATGTGACGATAACTGCCGGATTAAGTCAATCATTATAATTAATCTAAATCAAACTGTATTCAAACGATTTCAAACACTTGGTGAAATAATGGCTGTAAGGCTCGCTTTGAAGGAATCTTTAATCCATTTGTAGCATGTGTTTCTAGCATATGTTTTCAATTTTTGCTGCTGCTCTATGCAGTTTTTTTTTGCTCTTTGCTTGGCTGATTTCGTCCACGCTACGGACCAGTAAAATAGGATAGTGGAGGCTTTCAGCTCCGACACTATTTCTCCCCCCAAAAGAAGACTTGTGTCAATCTTTCTGCGACCTCCTTACTTGAATGGCCGCCCTAATGAATTGGGAGTTGAATTTGGCATTGAAAATTAGCACTCCCATGCAATCTTTCTCTCGACGCCTCTCCAGCCGCATCTACCAGACTCAGTCCTGCATGCAGATCGAGCATTCGAACACACATGGACAAGATCAGACACAAACAGTGCCAGTCAGAAACAGCGCATGAGAACACCATCGATTGCAAGAACACGAACGATCTCGAGAAGAGCAGACACAAATAGCCAGATGGAAGCAGTCAAACGCTCCGGCATCGTCTATATACGGAGCTCATTGACAAAGGGGCCCCCAACTCTTCTTGCAAGCTTGCGGCTGGACCTGGGATCACAACGCTCTTTCTGATCTTTGACCACAACGGAGACGCCTAATCCTAGCTGGCGGCCGGGTGTCGGTACCTTCAACCTTCACCCTTCCCCCGCACTCATGAACAAACACACTGACCACACTGACAAGCAAACAAAGACACTCGCACGTGATTCAGAAGCGAACAAAGAAAGCAGACGACAATTAAAGCTACGCAGGCAATAATTGAAGCCTATTGACAAAACGGTATAGTGTGCGGGAAATTGATGTATCGCCGGCGGGTAACCGTTTCACATTCATACGTCACGCCTTTCTTCATTGATCTGGTCACTGACCTTCAAATACCTTCAATGCTCATATACATAGCCGCTCCCCCTTGATAAGAATGTCATCGACCCTCCCGGATGCCCGTATGCGTGCACTTGCCCGGATGTCGATTGCAAGTAGAGGGTGGGGCTTTCCGGTCGGAGGACGGGGCTCAGCTTCTCCCATTCCATCAAATCTTTCCTCCCCATTCCCCGACCGGACACGTGATCTGTAGGAAAGCAGCAAGATGGGGAGAAATCAACAAACAGTCCCGCAGCAGATCAGAAAAAACAGGAGGCGGTGGAGGAAGCTGGGTCGGGCTAGCTGCTGATCTCCGAATGCACACATTCAGTGATGCTCATTCACCCACCCCCCCACTGACTCTCCCGCCCGCCCACACACCCACCAATCCATCCTCCCACCCTCCCACCCACCCACCAGTCTAACCTCCCACCCTCCTACCCTCCCACCCTCCCACCCAGCTGAAGACTCACCCACGCTCCCATCCACTCATACACCAACCCACTCACTCACCCGCTCTCCCACCCATGCACTGCAATTGATTCACTTGGCATCATTGTGTGCATTCATAAGATCATTCAAGTACCCTTCACAGTGTCTCTTATCCTATCTTTCAACACAGTTGCGGCTCTGCACCTTGCGGAGTGAGCTTAGAGGAGCATATGGGCTAGCTGCTCCTCACCGACCAAGACTGTGCCGATCGACATAGCACGCTCAAAGGAGACAGGGAAGAGGGAAGAAAACTAGATGAAGAAAGACAAAAACGGACAGCATCCTGCAGCCGGCCAGCCTAGGAGGAAAGACAAGACAAAAAATTCTTTGGCAGTGACGGGGACCGACCCCCCTACCCGAGACTCGCGGCAGGCGATATGTGGGTCCAACAAACAAGAGACATACCCACACCTCCCCCCCGCCCCAGGCAGTTCTTTCACTCCGCAAGCTCACTAATTGGGTCAAAGCGTGATCATCTCCAGGGGTGCTCGTCAAGGACACAAAGCGAGACAGACCGCCCTCAGCCTGCCGCTTGCATACGCACGCACCCAATAAGAATTTCAAACCACAGCAGATTGCAAGCACCAACAGTTCCCCGGGGTAACAACCTTCTCCATCTCTCAACGCCTCTCCAGCCGCATCTACCAGACTCAGTCCTGCATGCAGATCGAGCATTCGGACGCACATGGACAAGATTAGACATAAACAGTGCCAGTCAGAAACAGCGTATGAGAACACCATCGATTGCAAGAACACGAACGATCTCGAGGAGACCAGACATAAACAGCCAGATGGAAGCAGTCAAACGCTCCGGCATCGTCTATATACGGAGCTCATTGACAAAGGGGCCCCCAACTCTTCTTGCAAGCTTGCGGCTGGACCTGGGATCACAACGCTCTTTCTGATCTTTGACCGCAACGGAGACGCCTAATCCTAGCTGGCAGCCGGGTGCTAGGGCCGGGTGTCGGTATCTTCAACCTTCACCCTTCCCCCGCACCCATGAACAAACACACTGACCACACCGATAAGCAAACAAAGACACTCGCACGTGATTCAGAAGCGAACAAAGAAAGCAGACGACAATTAAAGCTACGCAGGCAATGATTGAAGCCCATTGACAAAACGGTATAGTATGCGGGAAATTGACGCATTGCCGGCGGGTAACCGTTTCACATTCATATGTCACGCCTTTCTTCATTGATCTGGTCACTGACCTTCAAATACCTTCAATGCTCAAATGCATAGCCGCTCCCCCTTGACAAGAATGTCATCGACCCTCCTGGATGCCAGTGTGAGTGCACTTGCCCGGATGTCGATTGCAAGTAGAGGGTGGGGGGTTCCGGTCGGAGGACGGGGCTCAGCTTCTCCCATTCCATCAAATCTTTCCTCTCCATCCCCCGACCGGACCCATGATCTGCAGGAAAGCAGCAAGACGGGGAGAAATCAACAAACAGTCCCGCAGCATATCAGAAAAAACAGGAGGCGGTGGAGGAAGCCGGGTCGGGCTAGCTGCTGATCTCCGAATGCACACATTCAGTAACACTCATTCACCCACCCCCCCACTGACTCTCCCGCCCGCCCACACACCCACCAATCCATCCTTCCACCCTCCCACCCACCCACCAATCCATCTTCCCACCCTCCTACCCTCCCACCCTCCCACCCAGCTGAAAACTCACCCACGCTCCCATCCACTCACACACTAACCTACTCACTCACCCGCTCTCCCACCCATGTACTGCAATTGATTCACTAGGCATCACTGTATGCATTCATGAGATCATTTAAGTACCCTTCACAGTGTCTCTTGTCCCATCTCTCAACACAGTTGCGGCTCTGCACCTTGCGGAGTGAGCTCAGAGGAGCATATGGGCCAGCTGCTCCTCACCGACCAAGGCTGTGCCGATCGACATAGCATACTCAAAGGAGACAGGGAAGAGGGAAGAAAACTAGATGAAGAAAGACAAAAACGGGCAGCATCCTACAGCCGGCCAGCCTGGGAGGAAAGACAAGACAAAAAATTCTTTGGCAGTGACGGGGACCGACCCCCCTACCCGAAACTCGCGGCAGGCGACATGTGGGTCCAACAAACAGGAGACATACCCGCACCCCCCCCCCGCCCCACGCAGTTCTTTCACTCCGCAAGCTCACCAATTGGGTCAAAGTGAGATCATCTCCAGGGGTGCTCGTCAAGGACACAATGCGAGACAGACCGCCCTCAGCCCGCCGCTTGCATACGCATGCACCCAATAAAAATTTCAAACCACAGCAGATTGCAAGCACCAACAGTTCCCCGGGGTAACGACCTTCTCCATCTCTCGACGCCTCTCCAGCCGCATCTACCAGACTCAGTCCTGCATGCAGATCGAGCATTCGGACGCACATGGACAAGATCAGACATAAACAGTGCCAGTCAGAAACAGCGCATAAGAACACCATCGATTGCAAGAACACGAACGATCTCGAGGAGTGCAGACACAAACAGCCAGATGGAAGCAGTCAAACGCTCCAGCATCGTCTATGCACGGAGCTCATTAACAAAGGGGCCCCCAACTCTTCTTGCAAGCTTGCGGCTGAACCTGGGATCACAACGCTCTTTCTGATCTTTGACCGCAACGGAGACGCCTAATCCTAGCTGGCAGCCGGGTGTCGGTATCTTCAACCTTCACCCTTCCCCCGCACCCATGAACAAACACACTGACCACACCGACAAGCAAACAAAGACACTTGCACGTGATTTTGAAGCGAACAAAGAAAGCAGAGGACAATTAAAGCTATGCAGGTAGTGATCGAAGCCCATTGACAAAATGGTATACTGTGTGGGAAATTGACGCATCGCCGGTGGGTAACCGTTTCACATTCATATGTCACGCCTTTCTTCATTGATCTGGTTACTGACCTTCAAATACCTTCGACGCTCACATGCATAGCCGCTCCCCCTTGAAAAGAATGTCATCGACCCTCTTGGATGCCAGTGTGCGTGCACTTGCCCGGATGTCGATTGCAAGTAGAGGGTGGGGGGTTCCGGTCGGAGGACGGGGCTCAGCTTCTCCCATTCCATCAAATCTTTCCTCCCCATCCCCCGACTGGACCCGTGATCTGCAGGAAAGCAGCAAGATGGGGAGAAATCAACAAACAGTCCCGCAGCACATCAGAAAAAACAGGAGGCGGTGGAGGAAGCCGGGTCGGGCTAGCTGCTGATCTCCGAATGCACATATTCAGTGACGCTCATTCACCGACCCCCCCACTGACTCTCCCACGCGCCCACACACCCACCAATCCATCCTTCCACCCTCCCACCCTCCCACCCAGCTGAAGACTTACCCACGCTCCCATCCACTCACACACCAACCCACTCACTCACCCGCTCTCCCACCCATGCACTGCAATTGATTCACTAGGCATCACTGTGTGCATTTATGAGATCATTTAAGTACCTTTCACAGTGTCTCTTGTCCCATCTCTCAACACAGTTGCGGCTCTGCACCTTGTGGAGTGAGCTCAGAGGAGCATATAGGCTAGCTGCTCCTCACCGACCAAGACTGTGCCGATCAACATAGCATACTCAAAGGAGACAGGGAAGAGGGAAGAAAACTAGATGAAGAAAGACAAAAACGGACAGCATCCTGTAGCCGGCCAGCCTGGGAGGAAAGACAAGACAAAAAATCCTTTAGCAGTGACGGGGACCGACCCCCCTACCCGAGACTCGCGGCAGGCGACATGTGGGTCCAACAAACAAGAGAGATACCCGCACCCCCCCCCCGCCTCACACAGTTCTTTCACTTCGCAAGCTCACCAATTGGGTCAAAGCGTGATCATCTCCAGGGGTGCTCGTCAAGGACACAATGCGAGACAGACCGCCCTCAGCCTGCCGCTTGTACACGTACGCACCCAATGAGAATTTCAAACTACAGCAGATTGCAAGCACTAACAGTTCCCCGGGGTAACGACCCTCTCCATCTCTTGACGCCTCTCCAGCCGCATCTACCAGACTCAGTCCTACATGCAGATCGAGCATTCGGACGCACATGGACAAGATCAGACACAAACAGTGCCAGACAGAAACAGCGCATAAGAACACCATCGATTGCAAGAACACGAACGATCTCGAGGAGAGCAGACACAAACAGCCAGATGGAAGCAGTCAAACGCTCCAGCATCGTCTATGCACGGAGCTCATTGACAAAGGGGCCCCCAACTCTTCTTGCAAGCGTGCGGCTGAACCTGGGATCACAACGCTCTTTCTGATCTTTGACCGCAACGGAGACGCCTAATCCTAGCTGGCAGCCGGGTGTCGGTATCTTCAACCTTCACCCTTCCCCCGCACCCATAAACAAACACACTGACCACACCGATAAGCAAACAAAGACACTCGCACGTGATTCAGAAGCGAATAAAGAAAGCAGACGACAATTAAAGCTACGCAGGCAATGATCGAAGCCCATTGACAAAACGGTATAGTGTGTGGGAAATTGACACATCGCCGGCGGGTAACCGTTTCACATTCATATGTCACGCCTTTCTTCATTAATCTGGTTACTAACCTTCAAATACCTTCGACGCTCACATGCATAGCCGCTCCCCCTTGATAAGAATGTCATCGACCCTCTTGGATGCCCGTGTGCGTGCACTTGCCCGGATGTGATTACAAGTAGAGGGTGGGGGGTTTCGGTCGGAGGACGGGGCTCAGCTTCTCCCATTCTATCAAATCTTTCCTCCCCATCCCCCGACCGGACCCGTGATCTGCAGGAAAGCAGCAAGACGGGGAGAAATCAACAAACAGTCCCGCAGCAGATCGGAAAAAACAGGAGGCGGTGGAGGAAGCTGGGTCAGGCTAGCTGCTGATCTCCGAATGCACACATTCAGTAACGCTCATTCACCCACCCCCCCACTGATTTTCCCGCCCGCCCACACACCCACCAATCCATCCTCCCACCCTCCCACCCACCCACCAATCCATCTTCCCACCCTCCTACCCTCCCACCCTCCCACCCAGCTGAAAACTTACCCACACTCCCATCCACTCACACACTAACCCACTCACTCACCCGCTCTCCCACCCATGCACTGCAATTGATTCACTAGGCATCACTGTATGCATTCATGAGATCATTCAAGTACCCTTCACAGTGTCTCTTATCCCATCTCTCAACACAGTTACGGCTCTGCACATTGCGGAGTGAGCTCAGAAGAGCATATGGGCCAGCTGCTCCTCACTGACCAAGACTGTGCCGATCGACATAGTATGCTCAAAGGAGACAGGGAAGAGGGAAGAAAACTAGATGAAGAAAGACAAAAATGGACAGCATCCTGCAGCCGGCCAGCCTGGGAGGAAAGACAAGACAAAAAATCCTTTGGCAGTGATGGGGACCGACCCCCCTACACGAGACTTGCGGCAGGCGACATGTGGGTCCAACAAACAAGAGACATACCCGCACCCCCCCCCGCCCCAGGCAGTTCTTTCACTCCGCAAGCTCACCAATTGGGTCAAAGCGTGATCATCTCCAGGGGTGCTTGTCAAGGACACAAAGCGAGACAGACCGCCCTCAGCCTGCCGCTTGCACACGCACACACCCAATAAGAATTTCAAACCACAGCAGATTGCAAGCACCAACAGTTTTCCGGGGTAACAACCTTTTCCATCTCTCGACGCCTCTCCAGCCGCATCTACCAGACTCAGTCCTGCATGCAGATCGAGCATTCGGACGCACATGGACAAGATCGGACACAAACAGTGCCAGTCAGAAACAGCAGATGAGAACACCATCGATTGCAAGAACACGAACGATCTTGAGGAGAGCAGACAGAAACAGCCAGATGGAAGTAGTCAAACGCTCCGGCATCGTCTATGCACGGAGCTCATTGACAAAGGGGCCCCCAACTCTTCTTGCAAGCTTGCGGCTGGACCTGGGATCACAACGCTCTTTTTCATCTTTGACCGCAACGGAGACGCCTAATCCTAGCTGGCGGCCGGGTGTCGGTACCTTCAACCTTCACCCTTCCCCCGCTCCCATGAACAAACACACTGACCACACCGACAAGTAAACAAAGACACTCACACGTGATTTTGAAGCGAACAAAAAAAGCAGACGACAATTAAAGCTACGCAGGCAATGATCGAAGCCCATTGACAAAACGGTATTGTGCGGGAAATTGACGCATCGCCGGCGGGTAACCGTTTCATATTCATAAGTCATGCCAGGCCCTTTCTTCATTAATCTGGTCACTGACCTTCATATACCTTCGATGCTCACATGCATAGCCGCTCCCCCTTGAAAAGAATGTCATCGAACCTCCTGGATGCCAGTGTGCATACAGTGTCACTTGCCCGGATGTTGATTGCAAGTAGAGGGTGGGGGGTTCTGGTCGGAGGACGGGGCTCAGCTTCTCCCATTCCATCAAATCTTTCCTCCTCATCCCCCAACCGGACCCGTGATCTGCAGAAAAGCAGCAAGACGGGGAGAAATCAATAAACAGTCCCGCAGCACATCAGAAAAAACAGGAGGCGGTGGAGGAAGCCGGGTCAGGCTAGCTGCTGATCTCCGAATGCACATATTCAGTGACGCTCATTCACCTACCCCCCCACTGACTCTCCCACACGCCCATACACCCACCAATCCATCCTCCCACCCTCCCACCCTCCCACCCAGCTGAAGACTCACCCACGCTCCCATCCACTCACACACCAACCCACTCACTCACCCGCTCTCCCACCCATACACTGCAATTGATTCACTAGGCATCACTGTATGCATTTATGAGATTATTCAAGTATCCTTCACAGTGTTTCTTGTCCCCTCTCTCAACACAGTTGCGGCTCTGCACCTTGGGGAGTGAGCTCAGAGGAGCATATGGGCCAGCTGCTCCTCACCGACCAAGACTGTGCCGATCGACATAGCATGCTCAAAGGAGACAGGGAAGAGTGAAGAAAACTAGATAAAGAAAGATAAAAACGGACAGCATCCTGCAGCCGGCCAGCCTGGGAGGAAAAACAAGACAAAAAATCCTTTGGCAGCGACGGGGACCGACCCCCCTATCCGAGACTCGCGGCAGGCGACATGTGGGTCCAACAAACAAGAGACATACCCGCACCCCCCCCCCGCCCCACGCAGTTCTTTCACTCCGCAAGCTCACCAATTGGGTCAAAGCGTGATCATCTCCAGGGATGCTCGTCAAGGACATAAAGTAAGACAGACTGCCCTCAGCCCGCTGCTTGCACACGCACGCACCCAATAAGAATTTCAAACCACAGCAGATTGCAAGCACCAACAGTTCCCCGGGGTAACGACCTTCTCCATCTCTCGACGCCTCTCTAGCCGCATCTACCAGACTCAGTCCTGCATGCAGATCGAGCATTCGGACACACATAGACAAGATCAGACACAAACAGTGCCAGTCAGAAACAGCGTATGAGAACACCATCAATTGCAAGAACACGAACGATCTCGAGGAGAACAGACATAAACAGCCAGATGGAAGCAGTCAAACGCTCCGGCATCGTTTATGTACGGAGCTCATTGACAAAGGGGCCCCCAACTCTTCTTGCAAGCTTGCGGCTGGACCTGGGATCACAACGCTCTTTCTGATCTTTGACCGCAACGGAGACGCCTAATCCTAGCTGGCGGCTGGGTGTCGGTACCTTCAACCTTCACCCTTCCCCCGCACCCATGAACAAACACTGACCACACCGACAAGCAAACAAAGACACTCGCACGTGATTCAGAAGCGAACAAAGAAAGCAGAGGACAATTAAAGCTACGCAGGCAATGATCGAAGCCCATTGACAAAACGGTATTGTGCGGGAAATTGACGCATCGCCGGCGGGTAACCGTTTCACATTCATATGTCACGCCTTTCTTCATTGATTTGGTCACTGACCTTCATATACCTTCGACGCTCACATGCATAGCCGCTCCCCCTTAAACAGAATGTCATCGAACCTCCTGGATGCCCGTGTGCGTACACTTGCCCGGATGTCGATTGCAAGTAGAGGGTGGGGGGTTCCGGTCGGAGAACAGGGCTCAGCTTCTCCCATTCTATCAAATCTTTTCTCCCCATCCCCCGACCAGACCCGTGATCTGCAGGAAAGCAGCAAGACGGGGAGAAATCAACAAACAGTCCCGCAGCAGATCAGAAAAAACAGGAGGTGGTGGAAGAAGCCGGGTCGGGCTAGCTGCTGATCTCCGAATGCACATATTCAGTGACACTCATTCACCCACCCCCCCACTGACTCTCCCACGCGCCCACCCACCCACCAATCCATCCTCCCACCCTCCCACCCTCCCACCCAGCTGAAGACTCACCCACGCTCCCATCCACTCATACACCAACCCACTCACTCACCCGCTCTCCCACCCATGCACTGCAATTGATTCACTAGGCATCACTGTGTGTATTTATGAGATTATTCAAGTACCCTTCACAGTGTCTCTTGTCCTATCTTTCAACACAGTTGCGGCTCTGCACCTTGCGGAGTGAGCTCAGAGGAGCATATGGGCCAGCTGCTCCTCACCGACCAAGACTGTGCCGATCGACATAGCACGCTCAAAGGAGACAGGGAAGAGGGAAGAAAACTAGATGAAGAAAGACAAAAACGGACAGCATCCTGCAGCCGGCCAGCCTGGGAGGAAAGATAAGACAAAAAATCCTTTGGCAGTGACGGGGACCGACCCCCCTACCCGAGACTCGCGGCAGGCGACATGTGGGTCCAACAAACAAGAGACATACCCACACACACCCCCCGCCCCACGCAGTTCTTTCACTCCGCAAGCTCACCAATTGGGTCAAAGCGTGATCATCTCCAGGGGTGCTCGTCAAGGACACAAAGCGAGACAGACTGCCCTCAGCCTGCCACTTGCATACGCATGCACCCAATTAGAATTTTAAACCACAGCAGATTGTATGCACCAACAGAAGACAAATCTATCCCAAACGGTCTCCAACAGTAAAACGGTCTCCAAAAGAACCATACCTCTCAAGCTTTTTTAGGCAGTAAACAATATTTAAAAGCTTAAAA
>JAHBMJ010004345.1:24703-67203 GCA_018398765.1 Chromera velia | reverse complement strand
GGACTTTGCGAGCTCTTATTGACAAGAATTGTCCAGATTCTTCGAGTGACCTGAATAGAACAAAAGAATCGTTCATGTATCCATTTATGGACGAATACCTCATGCTGTTTTTTTGTATGCTTGCTTGTTTGCAGCATTCGTCAACTAGTACAAAGGAAATTTTAAACTCTGGTGGATTCAGGAAGCCTGGGGGGCAGATAAGACCGCTCTGCAGGCACTGGATGTGCTGATGTGAGGTGGTTGACTGTCGTTTTGTTCTTTCTCGAGGTGCAGCTTCTTTTATCTGCTTGTCAATCCTTTTTTTTGTGGTCAGGGGGGTGCGAAGGAGGGAATGTGCACGGAGAAAACAGAGACGGCTGTGTGATCGATGTCTTCGCTTGCTTGGGGGTGTGGTGGAAGAAGCGGGCAGAAAAAGAAAGGCCGGGGTTTTCATTTCATTTGCCTGTAGGGCTGTTTTTCTGTGTTTGTTGTTGTTTGCTTGTGCTTTGATCTATTTGTTTTTTTCTTGCCTGTACACCTCTGACCACCCGCTTGCCTGTCGAGATGCCTTCGAGACCTCCGTTAAACTCGTTCCTTCTTTTCTGTCTGGGTAAAATTCTTGTCAAGGCATTGAAGGATCTTCTTCTCATCTTTCTATTCACATGAAAGGGGAAGGAGAGTCTGAGCCTTCTTATGCATGTGCATGGGAAGAGAGTGAAGGAGAGAGATCCAGAAACAGGGGGGAGGGCTTGCTGATCATCTATGTTACAGCTCACATTTTCGTTTTTTTTTTTATGATCTCTCCTCCAAGTTGAACTTCATTAAATTTTATGTTCTTCCCAAAATTTTTTTCTTTATCTTGTCGTAACAAAACCGAGAGAGCGAAAGAGAGAGAGAGAGAGCGCCTGCTCTGCTTTTGTATGCATGTGTGTGTATGTGTATGTGTATATGTGTGTGTGCGTGTGTGTGTATGTACGTGTGTGTCCACACACACAGTCAGGACACATATGCAGTCACCGCCTTCTTACAGAGTTGTATGGGGGAACAAAGCTGTGAGGCTGATTCGTTTTGTTTGTGCTTACATACCACACATGTGTGTGTATGTGTGAGTGTGTGTGTGTGTGTGTGTGTGTGTGTGTGTGTGTGTCTGTGAATGTATGATGCTTTTCTAGGTGACTTGTCCTTTCCTCGCTTCGTTTCTTCGCTGAGATTTTCTTTTTTTAATTCCCGCATCTGAATTCATTGGGAGTCTGCCTCGGAAGCATCCCGGTTGCAGTCGTTTTTTAAAAGATCCACTGGCATCAAGATTCAGGAGTTCTGTTTTCTTTCTTTTTGAGGAGAGACACCAGGAGTTTTTTTGCCGTTAATGTATGAGAACGCACGTGGTAACTTCAATTGCATACAGTGAGAAATACGAGGACAAACACTTTAAGTTTAATATAGTTAGACTAAGCTAGTAGCATTCATATAATCAGTATTTTACTAGGTATGTCACGGATTTACTATCTATGCAATTAACGCATACATTACAATTCATAGAATTTTAAGTTTTTCTATACTAAAAAAAAAATTAACCAAGTATGATTGATTGACTGATTGTTTGATTGATTGAAAAAAATATTTAATACCAAGATCTAGACTAAGAGTTTTGGCCTAGTTTTTGCCTTATATGTTTTGCCCTACTAGAAGTATAACATTGACCTTATCCAATGTTTAGCGGCAACTTTAGCCTAGTGTCTCGCGTATATGGCGTCTAGCCTAGCGTTTTCTATTCAAACTTCATAATAATTCTTATTTTATCCAATGCAGGGAGTTATAAATCACCTAGTAAGTCTAGTAGTAAGTGACTGTATACAATTAAGTCATTTGCGACACATGGTGTTACACTGTGTACGATCGCACAGACACAAAGCAAAATGACGCTATAAATGAATGCAAGTGTGTGCAGTGATTGCAGCTGAAGAATGAATTCATAAAGAGCGCAAGCTCGGACGATCAATCCGGCTGTGCCGCATTCGTCTGTCCGCACCGTATGGCGCATGATCTGAATTCAAGACAACACTATGGAGATTAATTTAGACTCCCAATCTGCTCATTGCAGCAGGAACATGCTGCTTGGAACGCACCCGCTGTCAAGAGACTCATGCATGCACAGTTGCATGCGCAAACAAGGCTGGAAAGGACAATGGTGAGAATTGAATAAAGCACGTCAATTCATCCCAATCCCCTGTTTTGTTCTTTGCTCCCTCTGTGTGGTTTTCGGAATCACGCAAGACTTTGAGGTGTGAGGCCAAAAAGGCCCAAAGGGGATCTTCAGGTCCCGAAAGAAGGATTACGTGGACTCACTCGCACCGACCCTTCACTCTTCCATTTTTTGGCTTCATTACGTTCGGGGAAATTCAAGTCGCAATTTCTCTTCTTTCCTTTTTTCCTTCTTTCCTTCCTTCCTTCCTTCCTTTTTTTCTGAGTCTGAAAATGCCTGCTGGGTAAATAGGAATGCATGTCGATCGCTTTGACTCCTCCCTCCAGATCACAAAAAAGGGAAGGAAGATCTGCACGAGGAAGGAACACACATCGGAATGAATATGTATTGATACGTGCCCTTCCTGTCTACCACAGTCCGAACGCCCGCTTTTGAGTCCTCCTCTCTCTCTACATGAACGAACCCTGATTTGACCCATGCAACATAATTTTATTAATGGTATCCATCCACCCCTGTTGTTCCATGGTATTGCTCTGTTGGAGAGCTGACAATAGAGGGAAAAAGAAAAAAAAAACAGACCGCCACAACTGAAGGAGGAATCGCGCATCAGAAATAGCAAACCCATCGCTTTCTCTGCCAAAGCTCTCCCCTCGTCTTCTTCCAATCGCTCTCTCTCTCTCTTTTTCTCTGCATATCTTGTTTTCTCCTTGTCTGTATACATTCGAGAAAGACGAGTCCCCCCGTCCATACAGAGAGAGACATGCAGATCGGACGAGGCGATCGAGGCAGTGTAGGCGGCTGGCGTCGGTCTCCGTGGAAGAATTAAGAGAAGACCCATCTATCCATCTTTCCGTACAGGTCCCCGCCCACCCGTTTCTTCCTTCTCTCTTTTCCCTCTGAGGGACTTCCAGCCTTCCTTCCTTTCAGTCTGTCTGTCGGTATTCTCCGTTTGCTCGATCGAGGTCTGCCCGACAAAGAGCCAGCCAAGTTCGATCAGCGTCCAGACAGCCACTGACAGGCCGAGTTACTTAGACACAGAGAGAGAGAGAGAGAGAGAGAGAGGTATCAAAACACAGATCGGTCGATCCACCCATTGATGCTGTGTCTCCTCTCTCCCCCCCTCTCTCTCTCTCAGGTGGACAGACTGGATAATGAATGAATACAGAGACACGCAGTCAGTATTTTCGGAGAAACGGGGTCACCCGTCGGTGACACAAGCAAGCAACATGGTCATGCAAACACAAATAAAACGATCGAATCGGAAGGAGCAAACAAACATCTGAGGGACAAAAAGACGAAAACCACAAATGGCATGGAAAAGAATCATGTACATGGTCATTGTCTGCATGTTGGAATTGATGCTTCTTCATTCTGATTAGATAATTTAAGGGAGGCAATGATCCCAGAAAGAAGAGAGAAGGGAGGGGAGGAAATTCAGAGAAGCAGGCAATAGAATTACAAGGCAGAAGATCGACGCCTAGAAAGCCGGGGTGACTCACAAGCAGAAATAGACGCAGCATATACGTATGACTCAACCCTTCGTTTGTCTGTCCCCTGCCGTCTCTTCCAAAAGAGCCAATCCAACCCAATCCTGAGGTCTACTGACACATCTGATTGATGCCCATGCATCCATCCATCCCCTTTGAACAGATCAAATCAGACCTTCAAGGTCTATTTCTCTGACTCTTTCCTCCTTTCTACCACTCCGGCGTGCGTGCGTCAGTGGAATATCCACTGCCCAGGCCCCGACAAAATCCTCCCATCTCTTTCTCTTCTTCGGGAGGAAATCCTACTGCACCCCTCGCAGCATCTACTTGGCCCACCTTTGCCCCTTTCTCTTTCACACCCATGCTGGTGACGTTACACGAATGGCGAGCCTTTCCACACAAAGTACCTCCCGCCCCTGCATTCCCACTCAGATCAGTGCCTGAATCTGCATCTCTGTCGATGTCCCCTTCTGCAGGGATAACTGCAGTCACCTGAGGGGGAGATGATTGACCCTTGTGGTCGAAAAGACGATCGGAACATGCAGCCCAAGATGGGGGGCCGTCTCCTCCTCCTCCGGGCTCTCCCCATTTGATCCCCCCTGTGTAGGGGGGGGGGGCGGGGAACGACGAGGAAGAGGGGGGGACTGAGGGAGAGTCTGGCGCGACGGGGAAGCTATTAGCTGTCTCACGAGAGAAGCAAAGAGAGGACCTCCCTCTCCTTTCATACCCACTTCTCTCGTTTTGCGCTGCTGCCTCTTTACAATGTTCTCTTGATTGAGAAGTCGAAGAAGAAGTCAACAAGGAAGGGGAGGAGAGAGTGAAAGAGGAAGATGCAGAAGCTCTCTCTCTGTCCTCTTCGTCTTCTTCTTCCTGTTCATGCTTTTGTCTGTTCCGTCTCGACAGTGTAGAAGACAAAGGGGGGGGAGTGATGGGGGAGCCTGAATGAGAAAGAGAACGGGCAACAGAGGACATGCCATTGAGGGAATTGTTCATCACTTCTGTGACGATCTCGTCGGGTCCCCTCACACTCTCCATTCTTCTCCGTTGAATGTTGGAGGAGGGACACGGAGGGGAAGTTGAGGAAGAAGTCAAACCGTTCTGACTCTTACTGTTCTCCCCCCCGTGCACCCCCACCCCCCGCTCCTCAACGTCGGAGTCCTTTCGGACTCTTTGACGAGAATGCGAACTGTCGGCTGGAACTGCGTACAGATCGTTTCCGCTTATTTTTCTGAGGGGGGTGTTCCTCGCACTTGGCGACATCCTCGGTTTGCTCAGCGGAGGGGAGTGGGGGGGTTTTCTGGAAGCTGACGCTGAGGGTGGTCTCCCTCTCTCTTTCTCTTTCTCTCTTTGTCTGCTGCTGCGTTGACCAGCAGAGGCCTTCCCCTGCTGAGGCTGCTGTGAAGTCTCCCCACCATCTCTTTGGTTGTTCGGATGCCTGTGTGGAGGTGAGACTGAAGGGATGGACGGGGGCAGAGGGGAGAAGGTCCAGACTCTTCCGGAAATTGGCTGAGGTTCGTTGATATTCATGTTGGCATCATAAGCAGAAGAAGAAGGAGCAGCAGGTATGAAAGGAGACGCATCACCAGAAGGAAAAGAAGAGGGGGAAGAGGAAAACGAAAGCAAAGGAGTCGGGGGGCGGAAGCTGCTGATATTACCGCCCCTGTCTCTCTCTTTGTCACCATTTAGATCCCATACTGGGTTCTCAATTGGTGGCGGGCGTCTCTCTCGGAGACCCTCGCTACCACTACTGCCCCCCTGCAAGCCTCTGCCACGTGCCTTTGCTTTTGCATTCTCCCCCCCCTCCTGCCTTCTTTCAACCGACGGACGCCGGCCAAAGCCCTGAAGGATCTTATCAAAGAAAGGAAACACGCCGGATGAAGAAGAAGAAGAAGAGGGTGCTTTCTTGACAGAAGAAGACGAAGAAGAAGCTCCCCTCTCTGCCTTACCATCTCCACACAAATCCTCCGAAACGAAACCCCCCGTGGGACGCACGGTTGCCCTACAAATCCCTCCCTCTCTACAAACTGATGTCGTAAGAAGACACCTTTCTGTTTCCCCCGCTCCTCCTTCTCTTTCTCTCTCTTTCTCGTGGGATGATGCACCCGATCTCCAGAACAGGTCAATCTCACAACGCTCCATCTGCCTCTCTCTCTCCCTCCCTTGTCGCGGCGTTCTGTCCACCGACCCCCTAATTTCCTCCTCCCGACCTCTAGAAACCCTATGGCGACACGCCCCCCCCGCTCCATCTGTCTCCAACGAGGACCCCGAGTTCTGCACACGCCCCTGTGCATGAGCATGCGCACCCCCACTCACTGCAGTCCCATGCGAACTCGGGACACCTGCAGAAGAAGAAGTGGCGTCTTCCAGCCCCCATGACTTGTGGATCGAATCATTCGCAGACACACCACACGGAGACGCACCCGGACCAGCAGGTGTGTCGCCTACATCCCCACAGGGCTGTATGCTGGGCTGGCTGCTGCAGGGAGTGGCTCTTCTCTGAAACGCTCCTGTGGAACCCCGGAGACGTCTGTGCAGTTTCAGGTCAGTGGGGGGGTTTCTTACGGGGGCGGTAGGCAGTCTGCTCGGCGAGGGCTGCGCGATGGCAACGAAGTCTTCCCTCCCGGCTCCTTTGAAGAGCTGAGAAACATCCTGAGGGGTGTGCACATATATATGACATGTGAATATTAATACACATATCCATACGGTTTGTTTGTGCACACACGTGGGGACAGGGGAAAAACACTGGGTTATACGGGGCGCACTTTCCCGAGACGCTGAGCGAAAAAGGGAAGATACATGTTGCAATACAACACTTTGTCAAACAAGTTCAAAAGAAAGAAAGAAAAAGACAAAGAAAGAAAAAGAGAAGGAAAGAAAAAGATAAAGAAAGAAAGAAAAAGAGAAAGAAAGAAAAAGAGAAAGAAAGAAGGAAGGAAGGAAGGAAGGAAGGAAGGAAGGAAGGAATCGAAGAGAGAGGGAGAGAAGGAACGGAACCAAGAAAAGAAAAGACAGAAAGGCTGAAAGAAAAAAATGTAAGAGCGCAGAAAAGGAAAATTAAGACAGAAAATCGTTCTTGTACGCACAAACGTGCCTACCTGTCTAGAGAGATTTCTCAATTTGAGGATCGACCGAACATCCCTCACTTTCCTCAATGCAAGGAGGAGGGGCACCAAGTCTCTCAGTGCTGTGTCTTGAGCAGATCCGAACCACCCGTTGATCGGCACTGCGTTGGACGGATGCCGAGAGTACGCGACGGGCGAATCGTCGACGAGAATGACCTTAGAAAGGTCCTGCTTCACAACGGTCAGCTCCTTCACAAAATGACCAGTTGCAGTAGGCACACAGGAAGACCTGCAGTGCACCTCAGACGTTATACGCACACACGCGCACACGCGAATTCAAATATGGACTTCACTGCGCAGAAAGAAAAACGATAACAACAAGAAGAAGTTGTCACAACAGACAGACAGAGTCGAGGCCCAGACAAGGAAGGGGATGTGAACCTGCATGAGGGGCACAGACACCCAGAGAGACAAGCGCTCATGGAGGCCAATGCAAGGAGAAGAAGAAGAGAAAGAAGGCTGCATGTATTTCGGCCAACTGAAGCCCTGAGTGACGCGACAAAGAGATCGAAAGAGAGAGAAGAAAGAACGAACCTAAGAAAAGAAAGAAAAAAAGGGAAGACGGAGACAGGGATTGCACAAACCCACCAAATGCAAAGGGAGAAAGGAAAGAAAAGGGCCCACCTGGAGAGAACATGTGCAATCAAATGGGAGATGTTCAAAGTCTCTGCACACAGACCAGGCATCCCAAACGCACGCGCGCACACACACACACATACGTACATACATACATATATGAGCAAGCAGCCTTCCGGGACAGCACACAAGGTCATGCCGTCATGGGGTCAGCCAGTAGGTAGGACCTTTGACAATCGATTCCTCTGTTTCATTCATTCTTCAGAGACTGTCAGATTAAAGAGGGGGAGAGAGGCACGTCAAATAAAAGTTCAGGGCACGGAAAGAAACAACACATTCCCTTCCCTTCCCTCCCGCCTGCATGCCGGGATCCAGGAGGAAGAGCATAGACAGAAAGAAAAAGGTGCCAAAAGATTTCTTCAAACCCTGACTGAACGAGAGAGACCACGCCACCAACCGACCGAGCATTGCCCTCGCATACTCTTCCCTTCCTGCCGTGTAGATCCAGATGGAGAAGTGGGGTCGCATCTCCTCCATAAAGAAATTCAAGAACGGACGAGTTGCAACCCAGAAATCTGCCGAACGCTCTCCGACAGTCACACGAACTTTCAGAGAGTGGTTGGCCATCTGCAAGCAGCCCATGCAGCAACAAACACATGCAGAAGGCTTTCTCCAAGGAAGTCTGCATGCACGAACTTCACCAAACGATCGGTCTCCCTTTCATGTCCACAAAGTACCGCATGAGGTTGCTGATGTGAGATAGAATGAATGCCACGCAGCCAAAATTGTACGTACAGAGAGAGACTTTACACGGAAGGAAGGAAATCAACAGCACGCAGAGACAGAGAAAAAGCTGTCTCCTTCTGCTTCCGACCCGATTTGTGTCGTCACGGACTCACTTGTTGTTTCGTTGCGTGCATGAGAGTTTCATCGAGGTCCAGCACAAGTGTGTACTCGGAGGTGGGAGAAGAGGAGGCCTGGGTGCAAAGAGACGCCTGACTGCTGCTGCACCGTGACAATCCCCCCGCAGCTCCACCAGGCCCTCCTTCCTTTTCCTCTTCTCCACCTTTCCCTCCCTCCACAGCAGCAGACGGGGCCAACCATCTTTTCACACAACCGCAACGACTCAGTAATTCTCGCAAAACCATAAGAATGAGAATGTGGGGGAGACAGGGAGAAGGATACCGGCCCCTTAATTCTCTATGAACTCTTCTGCAACAGCCAGAGGAAAAAGAGGAAAGAGAGGGATTTTAGGGACACCCAACATCTTCAGGAAGGCATCTGAAAGGGAGATCTAGCGATGGTCGACAAATTAATCCTCATCATGCGATCGCGATACTTGGTTGGTTCAAACAGGTAGAGCGAACGTCGACCGGCGAATTGGGCTGAATCGATGTGATGTCGGCTCCCTCGATCAACCAAGGATTCTCTCGAGGTCGGATTACAAACCGACCTACGTGATCTTGTCTTCTGAAGTGGAAATTGTGGGAGGGTGGAAAAGTTCTTGCTGATAATTAACACGCTCTATATATATAGGTCACTGGGGAAACATCTCCGGAGTCTGAACACGACGACAGCATGACGACAGCTGAACATAGCTGAACATAGCTGAACTATGCTGAACTAAAATCTTTGAACTTCCCATCGTCATGGAGACGGCAAAACACCGGCATTGCTTGTGGGGCACTTATTCGAATTCAGTTCGCATTCCATACAAAGCAACACATGCGTGTAGCTCTTGAATTTCATGGTTTGACCGGGTGATGTTCCGAAGATCTCAGAGCACAGCTTTGTGTCTTCTTTATGAAGTTCCAGCACGATTCACTCAGTCCTGCAGACAGCTGACACCTCCCACGTGTATAATTGCCCGCCACGCGCAGCGCAGTAGCAAGAAGACCGAACCAACCGGTTTATACAGCGCCTCCAGTGAAGCCGTCTCCCCCCGTTTTCTTTTGGCAGATCTGCACATCTCAAAGAACTGGCAGATCTGCACATCTCAAAGAACTTGCTGGTGATGAGCAGAGAGTTTAGTCTCGATCCTCTGTGCCTGTGATTTGCCTCTCTTCCGACCCTCTGTTGAAGGTTCCTTTGGGTCTCTTGACTGCGTCGGTTCATTGGTGGACGAATAATCTCTGACGAAATGTTCGCACTTTTGGCGACACTCGTCATTTCCCTTAGCAGGTCGGTTTGTGTTTGCTGCGTTTTGTTGTGATGCGGGAGATAGATTTCCCAGCGCGGGCAATCTGAGACTATTTTCTCTCCTTTTTTGTTGCCGTTTAGTGTCTGTTTTCTGCATGTCCCCCGGCCGTGTCAGCCGTCTCTTTTCTTTCTGCCACTGACTCGACTCTTTCACTTTCGCATCAAGTTCGTGTATTGCCTCACATGTTCCCTCTTCTACTGTTTGTGAGCCTACTGGAATGCAGTTTCAACTTTGGTTACAGCACTGGAGTGGTCGCAGGTAAGTCTGAAGGCAGTTCTTCTTCTTCTTCTTCTTCTCCTCCTTCTCCTCCTTCTCCTCCTTCTCCTCCTTCTCCTCCTTCTCCTTCTCCTCCTCCTTCTCCTCCTCCTTCTCCTCCTCCTTCTCCTCCTCCTTCTCCTCCTCCTTCTCCTCCTCCTTCTCCTCCTCCTCCTCCTCCTCCTCCTCCTCCTTCTTCTTCTTCTCCTCCTCCTTCTCCTCCTCCTTCTCCTCCTCCTTCTCCTCCTCCTTCTCCTCCTCCTTCTCCTCCTCCTTCTCCTCCTCCTTCTCCTCCTCCTTCTCCTCCTCCTTCTCCTCCTCCTTCTCCTCCTCCTTCTCCTCCTCCTTCTCCTCCTCCTTCTCCTCCTCCTTCTCTTCTCCTCCTCCTTCTCTTCTCCTCCTCCTTCTCCTCCTTCTCCTCCTCCTCCTCCTCCTCCTCCTTCTCCTCCTTCTCCTCCTTCTCCTCCTTCTCCTTCTCCTCCTTCTCCTCCTTCTCCTTCTCCTCCTTCTCCTCCTTCTCCTCCTTCTCCTCCTCCTCCTCCTCCTTCTCCTCCTTCTCCTCCTTCTCCTCCTTCTCCTCCTTCTCCTCCTTCTCCTCCTCCTCCTTCTCCTCCTCCTTCTCCTCCTCCTTCTCCTCCTCCTTCTCCTCCTCCTCCTTCTCCTCCTCCTTCTCCTCCTCCTCCTTCTCCTCCTCCTTCTCCTCCTCCTCCTTCTCCTCCTCCTTCTCCTCCTCCTTCTCCTCCTCCTTCTCCTCCTCCTTCTCCTCCTCCTCCTCCTTCTCCTTCTCCTCCTCCTCCTCCTTCTCCTCCTTCTCCTCCTTCTCCTCCTTCTCCTCCTTCTCCTCCTTCTCCTCCTTCTCCTTCTTCTTCTTCGTCTTCTTCTTCTTCTCTGAATTTCGCTTAAGGTTCTCTCTCTTGTTTTATCAGTTTTGGGGAGACACTCCAAGGTTGTGCCTGCAGAGGTATGCAGTCCACCTGAATTGCAGGTATGCTCATATGCAAATATGTCAAGAATTATGTCTTTCCAAGTTTCCACACAATGTGTATGTTGTATCTGCTCTACGGTGTGCAGACCGTATCTGCGTCTGATGTTTTGTTGACTTGCATTCCATGAACATCTGGTCAAACACACCGACGTTTTTTCTTTCTGCATGCAGGACTTTTAGTTCTCGATTCGTTCCAGTCGGACTTCCCTCAGATGGAAGACCCTGTGGCAAAGGGGGCGTTTGCAGCTTCCATCATTCTGGGTGCAATGGTGGGGTCTCTAGTGAATTTTCCTGTGAGTGACCGCCTGGGACGAAAGAGGGGTCTCCTTCTGACGAACCTGTTTTTCATCTGCGGCCCGGTGTTTGTGTCTCAATCCGTTTCGCTTCTGCAACTCGTGGTGGCACGATTCTTCACGGGGCTGGGGGTGGGCATCACGAACTCGTTGGTGAACTTGTACATCAGTGAGATCGTGCCGTCGGAAAGGAGAGGTTCGTTGCTCATTCACTCAGAGGGAGTAATCAATTTGTTGAATCAAATCAATTTCATTGGCAGTCCTTTAAAGCCGTGCGTTGCAGAGAATTTTTGTTCTTGCTGTCGTACAGTAATTTAATTTGAGCTCCGAAGGAAAACGCAGCGATCTGCAAATTCAAACACAATGACAGGGGAAGCGTGGACAGATCCAAGGAGAAGGATGGGAATCTGGTTAGAGGCGGGACATTCAGAAGAGATCCCAGAAGGCCCCTCGCATGTGTGCCAAATAATATACGAATACCCCCCAGCCTGGGCAATGCATTGTGATACCAACCATCGTGTTTCCTTTTTTTTTTCTTCGTTTGGCTCTCTCTGTTTTGTCTGCAGGGGCGTTGAGTGGAATGTCTGCCTTTGCCGGGACTCTCGGTATCACGATCTCGTACGCGTCCAATTTTTTTCTCGGGGGCTTCGGTTGGCGTCTCGTTGTCCTGCTCTCCCTGGTGCCCGCATTTCTCCAGTTGTGCCTGCACGGGTGGGGGGGGGGTATGTGGGTATGTGGGAGCGTGCTGAAAGTATGTGTAAACGCTCGGCTTGAATTGTCCGCTTTCTTTCAGTCCAGCTTCTTTCTCACTAACTGACTCACTGACTGAGTGACTGACCGGTTGACTCTCTGTCTGCATCTAGGTCCGTATTGCTACTTTCTTCTCTGCAGTCACTGTTCGTCTACACTTCTTTCCCCTCTTCTTCCACAAAGGATGGGAAAAGGAGGAGAGTGGAGTGAGATTCTTGAGAGCGATCGGAAGGGGAGAGGTGTAATTCTGGAGTGTCTGCTTGCTCTCTGTTGCAGAATTGTTCTTCACACAGGCAAGAAACCCTTCGTTCCCTTTGCATGATTACATCTCTCCTCTTTCCCGGCTATGTGTTCGGGTGTGCCCTTTGAAAAGTACATTTGACTGTGATCCAATGACCCTTTCAGGTTTTTTCTCTCTCGATCTTGAACTTTTTCACTTTTTTTTTCCAACCCCGTTTGTCACTCCCTCTGCCTGCAGGTTTCTCCCCGAGAGCCCCCGTTGGCTGGTCATGAGCGGAAGTGTAGAGGCTGCAGAAGCGATGCTTCGTTTCGTCTTGATGGGCCCTGAGGCTTTGCAGAAGTACCCTCAGACACGGACGCCTAGTCTCCTAGAGGGAGAGGAGGAGGAGGAGGAGGTGGGTATGGTGAGAGCCTCCACTGGCGCCTCGTCGTCCCCCTCCCGTCCCGCGCAGACGGCGGGGACGGAAGGGGAGACGCAAACACTCACACTCACACTCACTCAGGGGAATGGGAATGCTGCGGCGGTGCCGGCGCCTTCTGTCCCCCCACCTCCGCTACGGGTTGCGCGGTCTGCGTCGGAAGGAGCCGAGCAAGCTATTGCAGTGCCGAGAATTGGAGAGCCCGACGGCTCGCCTACAGTGCTGGAGGGAGGGGGGGTAAGAAGCGGGGGGTCGGTGGAGACTCTGTCTCTTCAGACGGGGGGAGCGAAAGGGTCCTCAAAGCTTCGGTGCGGAGGGTGGTGTCGAGGGAGGAAGGGGAGAATGATGGCACGTCGGCTGCGTCGGTGGCGTCGTGCGGTTTTCCCCATTCCTTTTGACGTCGCTGGAACTTTCGGCGGCGGTGGAGGGGGAGGGGGGGATGGGAATTTGCAGTCCAATGTTTCTGGGAGTGGTAGTCGTCTCCTTGAACAGACATCGGTTGGTTGGTTGACTCTTTCAAGTGAATCCTTTTCCCAAAATATATGTGCTCGGGGCTCTTTTGAAAGTTGACTTTATTTTTGGGTGTATGATTTGTCTGTCTTCTCTGTCGTTCCTGACTTTTGGTTCTCTGATGAGTCTGTTGGCTTTTTTTTTTTTCTCTCGCTTTTGCCTCTATTTGCATCTCCTAGTGAGCGTTTGTCCTTCCCTCGTCCTCCTTTAAGCTTCCGGAGATTTTGTAGTTTCTCTTCTTCTGATCTTGTCTTCCGCACTCCCCTTGAGTTGTCTTGTTGATCCAACAGGAAACTCGTCTTCTCTTTCGCTTTCTTTTCCTTCGCTCACTCTCGCTGTCTTCTATAGAAGTGATCAAAAGGAAACCAAGGAAGGCAGGAACCCGCCTGGCGATCGATCTGCATATGACCTTAGGTAGCTCTCTGAGTGCCACCTTGACTGTCAGAATGTTGGGGGGATGCTCAAAGTGAATGAAAAAAATGGACACACACACACACACACACACACACACATACAGACAGAGAGGTCGGTCACGTTTTTGCGATCCTCTCTCTCTCTCTCTCTCTCTCTCTCTCTCTCTCGCTTCTCTCTCTTTCTCTTTCTCTCTCTCTCTCTCTCTCTCTCTCGCTCTCTCTCTCTGTGCCCAATTTCGATTCTTCCAGCCTGTTACCTTCTATCTCTCCACCCGCTTCCAATCACATCTCTCTTGCCACACTCACCAGTCCCCCCCCCCTCCCCGGCGCCCAGGTCTCCCCTGAACTCCACCCGGACCCCCATATGGCAGCACCTCAGCAACAGAAACAGCATCGTCACCCCACACCAAAAAGTCCACCCGCACCTCCGACGCTACCATACTCAAGCCCGTCTCCACGATTTACGCCTCCCTCCCTCTCCCCGATCTCCATGAGGCAGTCCCCTCAGCCCCCGCAACCTCAAAGGACGGGACACCTCTCCGCGTCCCTCCTTCCGCGCGGCCCACCCGCTCAAAAGGACCAAAGAGGACCCAGACAATCGAAAGAGGGGCCCACTACGTTATCCGAAAAGGCCCTGCCGAGTTATGTTTACTCAAATAATGCGAAAGAAGATTCTCTAGAAACACTTCTGGAGGAGGGCCAAATGCCAACCTCTTCATGGATACCGTCTCGAGAAGCGGCCTCAGTATCTTCACCCCTTCTCCTGCCACTTGCCCCTGCAACCCCCCCCTCGCGCACCGTACCTCCTCTCATTGGACAGAAGAACAAAATTTTTTCAGGCAGGGATCAGGGAGTTCGGGCGAATCTCATAGACTCTGCTGTGCCTTTTTCAACGAACTCATCCCCGTCGCCCTCTGCCGTTCCTTCTCCAGTAATACCGTCCAAACCTCCCACCAGACACTCCGCAAGTTCCACTCCGACCGGTTCGTCTTCCCTCTTTGGCCGCCCTTCTCTGTGCGAGACGGAGAGGCGAATGCATCTGCACTGGCACCCCCTTGCAGTTTCGCTTTCACCCAGCTCAGCGGGTGCACCTCAGCTTCCCGTTTCCCTCGTGGCATCTCCCCATCACGCTTCCTCTTCCCTGAATCGGGAGCCGCATGGTCCTTTTCTCCCCAACGGTTCCTCTTACTCCGACGCTTTGTTGGAGGAGCAGAAGAAGGTCAGACGATCGTGTCGAGTCTCAAGGAAGAGACAAAGAACGACTCATACGAGAAGTGAGGGGGTGCAGAAAGAAGGAGAGAAATCACTGGGGGGTGAAGAAAGTCTGTCGATGGGTCCGAATAAGGGGGGAGCAAAACTTTCGGGGGACATTGGAAGAGCTCACCACTCGAGGGCCGAGGAGTCAGGAGCGCATCTTGTGGGAACTATTGAGTTTCCTTTGACACCCAGAAGAGACGGCAGTGCGGCACTGTCTCTGATTTCCGTCTCTGACGACACCTTGTCCTCTTCTTCAGCTCCAAGTCTTCTCCTTCCCCCTCCCCGAAAGGGCGCCGTCCCCGTCTCTCCAGACAGAGGCGAAGGGGAACAGCTGAAAAGAGAGAGAGACGGAGAAGACAACGGAGACGGCCTGCTGCCTCCCTTCCCTGACGTCTCGCCTCCGCGGGCCTGTGGGTCATCAAGCCGCGGGGTGAGTGCCTTGATTGACGTATAAGAACAACGGGGGGGGGTGAGTGCCTTGGAAGGGGGTGGAGGACGGGCAGGCAGAGATAGGGAGAGTCATCTAATTTCTTCCTTCAGATTCTGGTCCTTCCTTCCTCCCTTCGGATTTCAACAAACAAAGCCGCTCTGATGTCCTTCCCTTCCCTCCCATCCCACCCGGAATCCATCCGCCAACCACGTACGCATCAACGGACAAAAAACCAAAAAGCAGACCGGCACAGAAAAAATATGCAGGGCTCAACCCCTCCTCCCCCACACGATCCATTGACGCCCTCTCTCTCCTGCATTTCTTCTTCCTCTGCCTCGGTTGGCCTCTTGACCTTCCCGCCAGCGTTCCCTCCGTTCCCTCCACTGTCTGTGCTTCTCTTCTTTCGAGTTCTATGCATGTGTTTGTGTGTGCGTGTGCGTGTGCGTGCGTGCGTGTGCGTGCGTGCGTGTGTGTGTGTGTGTGTGTGTATCCACACCTGCCCCTCTGTTTCTTTCTTCCTGCAGCGCCGGGAGGCCACTGCGGTATCGGGGAGGACGGTCCGGGCAGGAGGAGGAGGAGGAGGAGGAAGAGGACCCTCCGACCTTGCGAGTGCTGCCTCCGAGCTATTGGAGGAGTTGGAGAAGAAGGCAGCCTCGCAGTTGGAGGCGATTGTCAGAGACGTCAATCCAAAAGGTGCTGCCATTGTGGCATCTGCTCCCTTTTCCTCTAAAGCTCCTCAGACTGAAACTTCCTCTTCTTCTTCGAGTTCCGCCAACCCGCGGAGAGAGAGCGGGTCCGGGTTGAGGCGGCGGGACGGGTCCCGATCACCGCGACCGCAATCGGCCGCTTCGAATGCCGATGGGATTGGGGGGAATAAAGGCGATGTGACACCTTTGCGAGATCACGCACAGGCATTCTCTGTGGGTGTGGGGGGGAGAAGGGGAGAGCGTGACCCTGTTTTTCTGGTTCCCCTACCGACACTCAAAGAGTCTGAAACACGCGAGTCCATCAGCGTGGCTGATGTAGCCAGTTTACGTGAGGGGGGGGATGGAGGACGAGGAGGGGAGTCAGGAGAAGACGAAACAGATCCAGGGGGCGATCTGTGGAAGTCTCTGTGCGTCAATAAGAGAGGTAGGAGAGCTCTCATTGTGGGGGGAACTCTCAACGCACTCCAACAGGTTCGCACTCTTTTGTAGCAGTCTTTCCGGTCTTTTTTAATAAAGTCACTCTGTGATTGGGGCAGGTACTTTTCGTTGGCTCCTTTTGTTTTTTTTTTGCGCTTGCAAGGAGGTTCCACACACGTGGTCGCTGTCGTCCTGCTCCACACCTTCCTTCCTCATCTGTTGCGCCCCTCACGTCTTCACTGCATATGTGGTCTTTCTTTTGCGGAGAAAAAAAAAGAAAGGCGACCTTAGATCCTTTTATGTTTCTCGACGTCATGCCATGCTGTCCGTCCGCATCTTGTCGTTCGAAGTTGTGAATGAAGTGCTCATTCAGAATTGAGCGAACGGGTGCCAAAGGAATTCCTGTACTGAGTGTGTTTGTGGCTGGCAAATGAAGTCTCCATCCGTGTTTGCCCGTCTTCCAAATTAATTTACGGCCTGCTTTCTTTTCCTTTCTTTCTGTGCTTCTCTCTCTCTCTCTCTCTCTCTCTCTCTGTGTGTGTGTGTGTGTGTGTCTGTCTGTCTGTCTGTCTCTCTGTTTGCAGTTCTGTGGGATTAATGCGCTCGTTTACTTCACGCCTTCCATCCTCGAAGGGTATGTTTCTATCAGTCAGTGCATGTCCTCAATTAAGCATGGAATTAGTCATGCTGAACAAACACATGCTGCAGAGGGGGGACAGGTCTTTCTTTCGGGCATTTCTTTCTCTTCTGCGTTACTCTCAGCATGCTGTGCTCCTTTGACTTTTGCTCCCTGAATTCTCGTCTGGCGGAAGGATGACGTCTGAACAAGCTCTGTTGTCGGAGCACGTATTTTTGAATTTGCACTATGCGACTCTCTCTCCCTCTCTGTCTCTCATGGGCGCGCGCGCGCATGTGTCCGTCCGTCCGTCCGTCCGTCCCCGTGTGTGTGTGAGAGAGAGAAAGAGTGCATGTGCGTGTGCTTGGGTCTCTCTCTTTGTGAGTGAATGTGTGCATGGATGCATGCATGGATGGATGGATGCAGGCTCGGCCTCGAGGGTCCCACTGCAACGCTTGCGACTTTTCTGATCGCATCGCTTCAGCTTCTGTCCCTCTGGCTTGTGATTCGTCTGGTGGACTCGTTTGGCAGAAAACCTCTTGCCTATGTTGGGCTGGGGGGAATGGTGTTCTCCCTGCTGTGCTTGTCGGTGTCCTTCTTTCTGAGGGCAAAGGATCAAGAACCATCAGAGGGGGGGGCCATGGGGATGAGTGAGATCTCTCTGGCGTTGGGAGGTGCGTTCGTTCGTTTCTTCGTTCGTCCTTTCTCTTCTTCTTCTTCTTCTTCTTCTTCTTCTCAAAGCGGATGACTGCGCAGAAGTATGGCTGTTCGCTTGATGCCTGTCGTTCAACCTTTGCTCCTGTTGTCCTTTCTGCGCATCAATTTCTTCCGTTTGCTTCTTTTGTTTTCATTTCCAACGGAGGCCTTTGATATCCCTTTTCTCTGTCTCAGAGAGAGATGGCATGCATTTGCGTGCAAGCATAGATAGAAGTATACCTTCAGTCCTCTTTCCTGAGTGCGTGTGTTGATGTTTGCAGGAGTGCTTCTGATGAAATTCTTCTTCTCTCTGTCCCTCGGTTGGTCTCTGCATCTGAATGGGCAGTCAATACACTTGAGTTCCCTCGCTTCGTTTTCCCTTCTCTTCTCTCGATTTCGGAGGGTCGTGTCGGTTCTTCCGCTTTCATCATGTGGCACCTCTCTCTGCATGTGGCACCTCTCTCTCGCTTTCATCTGAAACTCCGATCATGGTTTTGATGATGTGTTTTTTTGTGTTCTCAACACTCTGTCTTCTATCTGCACTTGTGCAGGGCCCCTGCCCTACATTATCACTGCGGAGCTTTTCCCGTCCACCTGTAGGGCGGCAGGAGGTGGGTGGGCCAGCGAGCCTGACTCTTTTCTTGTCTCGTCCAAACGAACACCCCGGGGGGGGGCCTTCCTGACTCTGCATTTACCTTCGTGAACAAACGGCAGGCAGCTGCGCGAGGTTGAGGCTGTTGTGTTCTTCTGTCCTCCTCTATTTCTTGAATTCTAATTGTCTTTCCGTTCGCTTCCTTTGTCCGCTTTTGCTTTCTTTTTTTCTTTCTTTCTTTCTTCATGCGTTTTTTTCTTCTCTTCTCCTCAAGTGCCCTCAAACGTGGCTCCTCTCAGTTGAGAAGGAGAAGACGAAGAAGAAGAAAAAGAAGGAGAAAAGAAGATGGACGTGGAGTTCAGCTTGTCGGACCAAAGAAAAGTCTTTTTTCGCTCTTCCCATCCGAAGTGCTCTCTCTCTCTCTCTGTGTGTGTGTGTGTCCATTTCTTTTGCTCTGTCCGCAGTCAGCGCTTGTTTCTTCTTCAACTGGAGTGCGAACTTGATCGTCACCTTCCTTACACCGAAGCTGATCAGCCCAGCCGGCAGGGCAGCTCTCATGTTTCTCATGTTTGCCGCCTTCGCGATTGCTGCTCTGCCCTTCGTTTTCTTCTTCCTCCCCGAGACGAAGGTGCGTCTATATTCCTTGCAGTCTAAACAGAGAGAGCTTGAAGAAGGAAAGCGGGTCAACAAAAAAAAAGAAAAACAGAGACACCCGGGGACTTTTGAATGGATCTCAAAAGAGAGGGTGCAGCTGCTGGCTTTCCTCAGTCTTTTGTTTTCTTGGGAAAACGAATCAGAGTGGGCGCCTCGCTTTTTGTTTTTGTTCTGTTGAATGGAGCGGAGGAATCCATCCTACACCAAGTCCTTTGCTGCAGGAAGGGCCTGGCTGCTCGGGGGCGTCCTTAGTGTGATTGAAGACTCTAGAGGGCAGTCGCAAATCAAAGATTCCATCATCGATTTTCTGCTGCACAAACTTTCTTCCGTCTCAAGACCTATTTGTTTCCTCTTGTTTGTCGCGTGCCTGCAGGGACAATCACTGGAAGCGGCCGGTTCCGCCCCGCCCCCAGGCAGACCGAGCGCCTCCTCTTCCTCTGCAGCACAGGGGGAGGCAGTCTTCCAGGGGGGGGCTGCACGGGAAGGCCGGACTCTGGGGACAGGGAAAGGGAAACTGGACGATGCAGGTAGCTCGCTTTTGCAGAACCAGATAGAGATTCCAGTAGAGAAGTGAAGGAACTTCTCATTTCTTCTTCATTTCGGCATGCAAAGCGCACGCAGTCTCTTGTACTCACTTGTATTACTACAATGAATAGACGAACTCGACTCCGAGTTACTTTATAGCTAGAAGGCGAATAATGATTTAAGGCCAAGTTAATTTAACGGACGGTTAAATAAATCTAAATTCTAAAAGTTTTTCACTATATTTTTAAATATCTAGTTAAATATTTTTTGTTTAAGGCCTGGAACTAAGCTGATAGCATGTTAAGTAGCATGTATGCACGGCATTGTGTGCCTACAGTGGACCGCAGAGCGTATAATGCTACAGGATTATATTAGGATTAAGATTAGGATTAGGAGTATATTGTGTTTGGGGTAAAAGCCCTAAAGCACTGGCAGCGTGACATTCTGAGTGTGTACATATCTGTGAGCTATTCACTCCGGCGGCTATAACATTGCAGTATTTTAGACACTAACAACTAGTTTTCAGTTGCGGTTTTTGATTATACGTACTAGGGATTACACTGGCAGGATTACATTATGTTCACGGCCGGAGCCTTAGATCTGCGTACCAGTTATCTCATGTCCGCTTTGCACCACTGCAGGCATATATTCATGCACATTACTCAACACTGTGACCATGCACGCATACATGCACCGACATATCTCACTATGACACATGCATTTCTTTCCTTGCACTTTAAACCCATTGCAATGGCTGACAAACATGGATCTAGGCGTGGTCTTTAGTTAGTTTAGTTCTTTAGTTAATTCACATTTTCCTGTGAAACTAAACTAACTAACTAAATTGTGAACTAAACTAGTGGTACTGTAATGTGGTTTGTAGTTCAGCTACATGGAACTAGACCGGATCCTATCTGAACTCCGAAGTTAAGCCACGTGAGGCCCGGTTAGTCTTAAACTAAAAAAGGTTTGATCAAGTTGCGATGCTTGCCATTACTTAGTAAGGGGGGGTAAGGGGGGGCGCGGCTAGAGGGCGCGGCTATAAACGCTGGTGACATCTTAGTGTCCACTGTCTGTTTAATTATTTTAGTTAGTTAGTTAGTTCTCCATGAGATCATAAACTAAACTAACTAACTAAAGACCACGCCTAGACATGAATGTATTTAAACTTTTGAATTATAGTCCCGGGGAACGACCTCTTATAATGGCCTACTACGGGGTCTGGACGATAGTAATACGATCTCTATATATGTAGTATGCATAGAGTGAGCTATAGTTTAAAATTTGTTCTTCATTTTCTTGCTAGCTATAATTTTTTTTCAGTTTTTTTCTATCATCAAATTAGATTATATGGTCATGAGAATGATGAAGATATTAGATATAAAGATTAATGATTTATCGTCACGTAGATTATAACTCTGATCGTCGCAATGATCGGAGCTTCTACTGTTATATTACTAGTGCTTATAGTTTTAATACTGCTACGGCTATACTGAAGCCTCCCAGCCTTTTCCCAGGCTTTTTTTCTCTTTTAAAATCCCGCTTTCGCCTAGCTTCGGCCGTTACCTTCCGGCCGTACTAAGGCTATATTCATGCACTCACAAAACTGATTCAAGTCAGTGGCACAGTGCTGATCTAGTGAGATCGAGAAAAGCAGGCACGCGGTCAATTTGATAAGGGGCACGAATAATCCCTGGACTTGGTGAAGAGTCGAACAAGCAATCAGTGGCAATGATCATGCAGCTGTCAGAAGTGAATCAATTGATTTGTCGATCAGCCACATTTCTGCATGATTAAGGAAAAGAAAAAACTAGAGAAAAAAGCCTTTGCGAGTTTTTTTCATTGCTGGTCGATCATACGGAAAGGGCGGCACAGGCTGTCTCATCCCCCCACTCGCAGAAACAGTAACACCACACACCATGCACACGATGCAACAGTCATACATCCACGTACCTTGTTGAGCACGGGGTCGCCCAATCTGTCTCTCTAGCTGTCCATCTCATCGGAACACCATCTCACTCAAAATTGGAGGGCGGCTCCCAACCTGAACAAATTTCCATTCGCTAATCTCCGCACAAACAAACACTCATTCAGAACTGTAAATTTCGACACACAATCAGACGATGCACACACAATTTGAAACCGAAGTGAAGCAGTTAAAAGAGCTAGTAAGAAAAAAAAGAATTAATGAAGGTAGGGATCCACCCGGACCATCATCCACCTCCCCTCCATTTTCTCTCTCTAAATATAACTGATTCCGCCTTCTATGCCTTACTTCCCACCCTGGTCTTCTTCTTCTTGAAGCTCCTCAAAACTGAGCTCCTTTGCCACTTCCTCCTCACTCAACAAGGCTTCCGTGCTACCCCACGGTCCCCTTGTCTCCTCTCTGAAACCCGCCCTCTGAGCCCCTACTTCTACTCCCTCGCGCTCTTTCGATCGGGGGGACCCTGGTCCTGGAAAGGCAGAGCCGCGCAGCCTTGCGCCGTTGGGATAGAGGACCTCGTCTGAGGCATGATCGGCTAGCCTCGTTTCAAAACCCTTAGATGATGCATCTGCATCTGCTGCTGAGGACCCCCCAGGTGGTCTCGGGCCTGTCCTCCCTCTGATTAACTCGTGACTCAAGCCTCCACGCAGACTCCCGCCCACAACTGGGTCTGCCTCTCTTCCTGTGCGTTGCTGGTCTCCCGCATTGTCCGATCCCTCCGTGCCCCCAGGCTGCTTCCCGCCGTCTCCCCACCACTTTTGAGCCCGGCATGAGGGCGCGCTGCTGCCAGAGGACCTCGCTAAATCCGCAGCAGCCGTATCGGCAAAAGCCATGGAGTGCAGAGACAACAAACTGTTACTTCTCTTTGCGTTTGCCCCCGTTCTTTTCTCCTGGGGCAGAGGCCTGCTTTCGCAGGTTCCTAACATTCCCTTTTGAATCACGCTGACAGACCGAGAGAGACACTCAACCTGCACACCAGAAAAAGGAACACAGGAAGGAAGGGAAAAGTGGAGAGGGATGCTACAGTATCCTAAAAGAGACGGCTACTGACAGGAAAAAGAACCTGACCTGAACAAGCAGAGATGGCGCCCACCCAACAGACACACACACTGAGATACACATGTACGCAGCATGAAAAGTAGAAAACCGCAGTGAGAGACAACACGGCAGGAAGTCCTTCCTTCATGTAGTGATTCTTTGAGGACTGATTTCTGTATCTAGATACTCAGCGCATACAAAAAACGTACTTACAAACATGCGCACAAGACACACTCACACACACACACACACACACACACACACACACACTCTCTCTCTCTCTCACACACACACACACACACAGACAGAGAGAGAGACATAACGTCGACAGACCTCCATGTAGAGATCAATCAGGTCCACCTCCCTCCTCGGACCCTTCGACTCGTTCATTGCCGCACTCACACAGTCGATAACTTCCAGAGCGTCAAGAGAGTCTGCCCCGGATCTTGAGAACAGAGCCTCCACCATCACTGGAAGCTTCGCCATCGCCCGACGGGAAAAGCCGAATCGCTCTAAAGTCAACTGAAAGATCTCTCTACTCAAAACCTCAAGTGCTTCTTCCTTCGTGACAGTCCAACGGCTTCCGTTGTCTGTCAGCAGTCTCTCGATCATTTTTCTTTCCCGCTGCTTCTTTACCTCCTCTTTCTTCTGCTCTTCCCTCGCCCTCACGACATCGGCTGTTGCCTGGCATACACCCGCCACAAGAATATTCAGCATGCCGAATGGAGCAACAATAACAAAAATCACAAAAAAGAGTTGGGAATAAGGTACCGCATTCTCAGCAGGTCGTGCCACTTCACTGGCCCAACCGTCAAGCGTGACTATCTGGAAAAGTGTAAACATACTCTTCAAGACTGAACCGAAATGTATGTCGATATCTTCACACTCGTTCTCGGGCATACCAATGCACGCATCAGAATCTGCAACACCCTCAACCCCGGCGCAATTTTGAAGACAGTCCATAAAGATTTGCTTGCAGATCACCCCTCCCACGAACATGAGACCAAAGAGGAAGGTCAAACTCCATAGCATGGAGCATAGAACTTTGAGCACGCCTTCCATGAATGTGCGCATGTTTGCATCGTTCTTAAACAAACGAAAGAATCGAAGGATGCGCACCATACGAAACCCCTGAACAGTAGCGAGCAGAGGCGGCAACTCCCGGGGCTGGGTCAAGTGCAGTGCCAAATCCGCCCACATCAGTCCAGTAAACACGATGTCACACCAGTTCCAGCCATCACGGAAATACGCCCGTCCTTGAACAGCGGCTCTGAAAAGGATTTCAAGAGAGAAGATAGGAAGAAAGATCATGAACTCTATGCGCTCATACGGGCCTCCTTGCCAGTTGTTGTCAACAGCCACTGTGATGAAAACAATGTTGGCAAAAATAATCACCGACATCAAAATCTCCCATGACCGTGACTGCACACACTCACTGAGCCCCCTCCTCGTCCTCAAGCTAAAGGTAGACGTTTGCATGGCGTCTCCTTTCAAGAATCGGCTGTCTCTTCTCTTGGGATCCATTGCAAGGGACCCTGTGTTCTCTGCCCTGTGAGGTCCTCTAAGAAGAAACCAAAAATCCGAAGAGGTCATCGATCTCTTGGAGGGGTCTGCAGCCGTTTCTCCTGGAACGCACGTCGGAGAGGACACATCCGTCATTCTGCACAAGGCCTTTGATCGTCCTCCGTCGTTTCGAACACGCAAAAGGCAGGAAACAACTTCCTCACATGCGCCTCACAAGCTCAACCATAAAGAAACGTGCAGCTCATTGCTGTCACTGCACAGCTCTGTGACCTTTATCTTGCTCCAGGTACCAGAAGACAGACGATGCATGCAGTGAGCTTTTTGTTACTAGCTGTTGAATCTCATGCATGCAGAGCCATGCCGAGCTTCGCCTATATAATCCTATATAGCTGTTTTGCGGCGGCGCGGGCCACGCGGTGCCTCCATGGTGCCTCCCGATGCATGATCGCATGAAGTGGGAGAGTGAACGTAGGAAAAAGTGCCAGTACGAAATTCTGCTGGGATCATATAACTGATGTACAGACAGAGAGAAGCCTTCGATCCTTCCACCGCGGCTCACTGACAATCGATTTGGAAAGGCAATGTCAGGAGCCGTGATCTCCATCTATTTTCTGTGTTGTCGTACGGTGGAGGAACCGATCGAGACGGCCGGGTCGTGACTGAGAAGAGGAAAGTCAGGTCGATCGAGAGGTGATTTCCCTGCTCTTCTCTCAGGGTCGTGGTTGACCGATCGGACCAGGTCCCAGTCATGCAGTGGTTGCGAGTGACGCAAAAGCGGGAGCTGTTTTCCGTTCCCGTAAAAAAAAAGGAGGATATCTCCTGCTGGAGCAGTCTCTGCAAAGGCGACGGGGGTGAGTGGACAAACGAGTCATGTGCAGTCTGTCAATCACCCTGTAGCCTCAACCCCCCTCTCTCTTTTTTGTGATTGCTGCAGATGACGAGGAAAACGACCAGTCGGGATTTTGCGACTATAGAAGCACCCGAACGAGTTGGCATGGGAAAAAAGTTTGGGTGAACATCGGTGGAGCAGTGCGGCGCTTTCCCTGTAAGTCATATGGACAGAACTGTTGTCTGGGCACGGGGGCTCTCTGCATACACCCTTCTTCTATACATGCCCTCCTCGCATCATGCTCGTCACACTGCTGTCACCTCGCCTTTTCCTGTCCACTCCTGCCTGTGAGGCTGTTCTGCATTGAATGCAGTTCCCCGCCCGGTTCTGCACGCCCTGTGCATGCCTGAGCTCCGTCTCCTCATCGTGGTCCTCCAACCGGCGATCATCTACGTGATCAGGCACTCACCCGTCACCCTCACGTCCCTCCAGACCCCAGTAGCCTCGGGGGAGGCGACCAGAGGGGGCCCTCAGCCGTCCTCGCCCTCGTCTCCGGGTCTCTGCAGGGTGACAGTGCAGGACCTCTTCGTAATCTCCCCGGAGTGGGGTTCCAGGTTCCACTCATGCCACCTGGCTGCACCCCCCCCGATGCCCTCACATTTCAACCTGGGCAAGATGGGGGGAGGGGGGGGCGAGACGCCAGGCACATCTGTGGCAGCATCGAACAACCGTCTGTCCATCCCCGTGAACAGAACGCAGAACGCCGCCTCTTCCACCTTCATGTATTTCGTCTTTCAGCCAGGCGTCCTGCTCCGGTTTGCTCTAGGAGATTTCGCCCTAGATCTCGACAGCAAAGGCACCAGCGCATCTCGCAGGGCAGGGGGGTCGTCAGTGAGCAGTGAGGGCGGCACGGTGAAGTCGCTGTGGGGGGCCGTGCCCTATATTGTGGACTCTGTGTTTGTGAACGAGTGGCGTCTGGGCATGCCGCAGCTCCCCTTCGGTGCCATGAGCTCTCTGTGCGTTCCCATGAAGGCACTCGTGATGGGAGGTCCGTCCGTCCGTCTGCCTGTCTGTTTGTGTGTGTGTGTGTGTGTGTGTGTCTGTCTGTCCGTATGTCTGTCAGGGAAAGAAACCATATAGTCTATCTGCCTGTCTGCCGGTTGTCTCTTTGTTTGAGCGGTTTAGATGAACCTTTTCTAGTCTCAGGTGCAAGATGCTTTGCATGGCTCCTTACAAGCCCTCTCTTTCTGGCATTCCATCGCTTGTGCGTAGGGATTTTCTCTCTGCATGCGCACAAGAACAGTGCCTCCTTGACTTCCCAGAGTTCTGTGGGTCTTGCATACAGACAAAGAAAGATTCACCCTGACGATTCTCATGCCCCAATGTGTGCGTGCAGGGGTAGACCCTGACAGCCTGGAAGTATGCCTCTGGGTGCAGCCCCTTCCTGCGCCCGTCCTTTCTTTCGACTCTGGATTGAGGAGCCTCCCGAAGGTGGAGAGGCACGCGGCTCGACGGCCGGAAATGGGCAAGGGGGGGAAGGGAAAGGGGGCAGGGGGGGCTTCAGGGTGGCAGCAAGAGGAGGGTGATTCGGCTGTGGCTGCTTTCGGGGTGGCACCCGACTGTTCTCTTTTTGCTGTGGGGCTGCGCGACGGGACTCTCGTTTTGTTCCGAGGGGAGTGGGACAGCAGTGTTGAGGGACCTCGGGACTTTGGTCATCTCGGTCTGTCGGTTGCTTTTTGCTTTGTGTGTGTCTTCCTGTGATTCCATTTTGGATGGATGGTGGTCTTGTCTGGCTGCCTTCTGGTCTTCCCGCAAAAAAGAAGGAATTCAGGCAGTCTGTCCGTTTATTTCTTTCTATCCAGAAAGACGTACAAGTCGCCTGTCTCTACTGAGGAAATCAGAAAGTCAGAACGCCTGCCTGTCTGTCTGTCTGTCGGTCTGTCTGTCTCCGTCTCTCTCTGTCTCTCTGTGTGTCTGCATGTCTGTGCCCTTTGTTTGCTTGCAGCAATTCGACCGCTGTTGTTTTGCACTCCTGAGTATGTCGGGAAATTAATCTGCAAGGCCCGCACGGTGTCTTCCCACTGGAGGGCGCGGCCGTTGGAGGTCTCGGCAGAGGATGGGCTGGACGCAGAAGAGACGCGGGCACTTGCCAGAGGAACTAGGTCGGTCCGTCTCTCTGTCTGTCGATTCATTGATTGATTGATTGATCGATAGATCGATGCTCTGGTCACAAAACAAAACGTAGTATCAAGCTGGACTATTCCGCTTTTGAGTAATTCCTTTTATTGATCGATTCGTCGGCTTGCCCGTGCTGTCGGTCCTTGCCTTTCGCTGTGTCATGCTTGAGTGATTATGATCGACGTCCTTTCTCTTCTGTGTCTCTTCTCCTTGGTGTTGGCGAGCCTGTCGGGTATGCTTCTGACGCAGACTCAAGGTGATGCTTCAGCGGTGCAGCAGCGTCCCCGAAGCAGTTTCATTCTTTTATTCTTTGATGTTTGAATCCCCTTACGCAGCGCTTTACGGTACGCCCACTGCCCGGACGCAAACTCCCTTGTGCTGGTGGTCGGTCCCCACCCAGACGCGGTGACTCTGGACCGCAAGGGCGCAGTGAGAGATAAACTTCTTCGGCTTGTCAGTTCCTCAGCCTCTTTTAACATGGCAACTGCTCTGTGCAAACAACTGTCTGGAGAGGAGGGGCTGGACTGCTCTACTCTCCTGTTGCCTCTGCGACTCGAGTGGGACAGAGCGACAGAATCCTCCCCAGGCTCCCGAAGACCTACTGCCAGTCCTTCCTGTGCGCATCTTGTGATTTGTGCCCACCCTCTTCTCTTTGCGGGACACGTTTTCGTCTGTGCGGGGACGCAGCGAGACGCGAAGAATTTAGGTTCTCGAGACCTTCGAGAGGGTCTGTTTGTGATGACCGTGCGAGTGTCCGAAAAAGAGAAATCAGAGGACGACACGGGGAGCCCGTCCTTGGGGGGAATGGAAGAGACGAACTCTCCTCAGAGTGTGGGGGGGGGGAGGACGCCTTCAGGACCTGAAGGGGAGAAGGCTTTGGGAGAATTACAGGAGGCGCCTATGGTAAGTCCGTCAGTGAGTCTATCAAACAAACGGGCACGCTGAATGCACCTGGATGGAGAGAACGTCAAGCTGGGGAGTAAAGGGAAGGACAAAAGAGAAAAAGACAGGAACGATGTATACCCACTCCCTCCCTATCTTCTTCCACGCTGTTTCCTCATCTCAACTCTTGCGCTTTCCGTGTTGTTCCGTCCTTCTTTTTGCAGGTCTACAGCTTTCGCACGTGCAGCCTTCGTCTGTTGAATTTTCAGCAACGAGTTCGTTGGCTGTCAAAGAGGGGCAAAGGGAGGGAAGCTCTGAGGAGCGTGAACGAGGCATTGGCGTCTCTTCGCAATTCCAAGAAGGGAAAGGGAGAAGGGGGGGGGTTTAGAGGGACAGACAGTTCGACTGACCCGAGAAGCCCCTGGTTGTCAGAAGAAGACCTCCTCTCTCTCAGACAACAGGCTTTGCAGAGTGTGTGGACCTCTCGAGGCGCTCTCTTCTGCTGTGGTTTTGCCAATTCTTTCGTCTCCCGACAGGATTTCGAGGTCGGTCGGTACGTCGGGAGGACGTGATGTTCTTTCTTTCTTTTGTTAATTCCAGCCTCTCTCAAGGTTGACTTCTTTGGGACCCAGTCTGCTTTCCTCCTCTCCCCTTTAAATGACTTTGACGGTCGTGAACTTGGCTTCTTGGCCAACGGTGAAATTTCTAACGAAAGATTTCTGGCCATAGTGCTCCCTCCGTGTGGGCGTGACTTCTTACTCTCTGATGGCCGTCTTTTTGCCTTCTCCTGGTCTGTTTTGGTCCTGCTGATGGTTGTTCTTTTCGCCTGTTTTCCTTTTCTTTTCTTTTCTTTTCTCTGATTGATTTCTTTTTGTGCAAGTGCGTGGATGCAGACCTTTTTCGAAATTGAGGACCCCGAGTTCTCTGCCAATGAGGCCCTGAGGTTCGATCCCTTCAGAGCTGCTTCCTCCTCCTCTGCCTCTGCATCTGTTGGGTTTCTCGAGGGGGAGGGGCAGGGGGAAGGGGAGGGCCTCCACCCGGGGGGAAGTCCGGAGGGCGTCATGAGACGGCCTCCTGTGCTGTTGTCGTCGGCTTTGAAACCTCCGCGGTCGGAGACTGAGGGTGTGGGGATGCAATCTGACACCTCCATGATCACAGACGAGGAGCCTGAGGGGGGGAGGAGCCTGAAGGGCCTCAGGTTTGGTGGAGCGTCTGTTGAAGGAGGGAAGGAGGGGGTGCATGGGGCCTCTAGCGCGTCTTCTTTGACTTTACCTTTGCGCAGTGCGCGTCTGAGGACTGCTAATAATAGCGCAAGCAGAAGTGCTGAGGTGGGGAAAGAAAAGACGAGGGGGCAGTCAGGGAGCCCTCTTCGCATTCGGAATCGTCCGTCGATGGGGGGAAGGGAAAAGACGAAGAGGGAAGGGGAACAAGAGGGGGGGGGTGGAAGGGTAGAGCCAAAAGAAGTTGATTCACTTTTTTCTCGTCTGACTGGTCTTGTTTGTTGTCGGAAACGTGTTGGTACAGGGCTTGCTGGTTTTTTTCGGAAAATTCGGGGTCTCCCGTCTCCTTCCCTCCAGCCGGTGGGAAGTGAGACTTTGAGCCTTCCCAAGGGAACGAGAGGGGACTTAGTGCTGTTGCTGGAGGCTGTAGTGTTGCACGCGTCGGGGCTTGTGAAGAGAAGTCTTCAGTCATCGTTGGGGGAGAGAGAGAGCACGACATTGAGTGGACTCCAGAAAAAGGTCAGGCAGGCAGACAGGCAGGCAGACAGGCAGGCAGGTGCAGAGAAAGCAATTGAAGTTTTCTTTTTCCTTTCTTATTCTTCGGACAATAAACGCAATACTCTCCCTCGTGTAATCTTCTGGCCAGTAATATCCAGGCAGTACTTGAGACCTCGTCTTTGACGTCTCTTTCTAATCGCCAGATGTCCTGTCGGAAAAGAGGACGCAGAAAAATATTGTACAGAGGAGGTTTCTCCCTAAGTGCTCCTTTATGAAGCTCCCGCGCTAACACATCCGTCTACTTTAGTTTCAGACTGTATCCGTGTATCCTTTTCCTCTCTCTGCAGCTGGAGACGGTACAGTGCAAAATAGAGACTTTGAAGGATTTGGCGCCCTCAGTAGAGGGCGAGGGTCGCGGCTTGACTGCGCAAGCGGAAGCAGTGACCGGCCGCCGGGGAGATAAGGTCGACGGTCGTCGATTGGGAGGGGCAGAGAAGGCAGGCGGCCAGCAGCCCCTTTCGATAGGCCTCGAGTGGCAGACGCTCCAGTCGTCGTCCCCGGAGGATGCGGCGGCGGCCGCTGCGGCGCGGGGCGACGGCCCAATGCTCCGGGCCCTTTTTCGTCGAGAGAGCGCGGCACTGCTTCCGAAGTGGGGTGTGATCCTGTCGTGCGTGCCGCTGTTAGTGGATCCTTGGGATTTCACAGACATCTTCCAGCTGCTGCTGCCGAGTGGGGGGATCCCCTTGGAAGGAGAAGGGGAAGAGGTCGACGGGGTCCTGCTCTTCTTCGTTGGGAGGGCCATGGAAATCTCAAAACAGGAGGGGAACATAACGGGGACGGAAACGCGAAAGGTGGGAATGAGACAGTGAGCCATGGGAAGCAGGCGTGAATTCCTCAATACGGTTTTCTTCTCTCTCTCCCCGTGTGTGTGTGTGTGTGTGTGTGTGTGTGTGTGTGTGTGTGTTTTGTACGCTCAGGCGTCTACCGTTTGCCATCTGCATGTTTGCCCTGTCTCCCATTTTGAAGCAACACAGGGAGAGAGAGATCAACGAAGGATCCGTCCGTCCGTTTCTCTTTTGCCAATGTGCTGTGGTTGAGAAATAGGTGCGCATAGGCTTGAGACATTTTGATTGTCAATGGTTTTTCTTTGTGGACTGTCTGGCTGCAGCTCTTTCGGCGAACGGTGTCTCTTGCTAGTCGCCTGATGCAATCTGCATCCGCCACTCTGCCCTCGTCGGAAGTACCGTCTCCTTCCAAAGGCTCGAAATCGAAGACGGAGGGGAAAAAGGAGAAAAAGACAGGAAAGAAAGAGGGGGGAAAAGGGAAGGGTAAGGGTGGAGATGAGGAAAAGAGCTTGGAGACAATTGAGGGTCTGGACCTTGAAGCCGTCTCCTTTCGGCCTGGCCTTCTGATTCTGCATACGTTTGCTTTTTGGGCCGAATGTTTTTTTCAACTAAGGCATGGGATGAAAACAGGTGGAGATGACACGCCCACCCCTTTTCCCGGCATTCCAGGTTCACTACTCGATTGGGTCTCTCTGTCCAACGCGGACCGCACAGAGCTCCTGCTTGCCTCTGTGCTGACAGCGTCTGAAGGCAGGAGGGAAGGGAAGGAATTCGAGAACGCATTCCAGCGTCTCTTCTGCGAGCCTGCCGTGCTGTACGGAAGGTGCGCGAAGTAGATCTCATCTCTTTTGTCGATTTTTTGTCTCCGTCGTCTTCTTCGGAGATCTGCTGCGCAGATGCCTTCAGCTTTTTTTGTTGCTGGGAAGTATGCCACTGTCGCATTTCGCCCTCCGGCCCTCAGTGGGCTTCGCGCAGTATTGCCCGCCCACATTGAGGCAGACACGAGAATTCGTTTTTCGTTTTCCCGCTCCGCTGGCAACGTGTTAACTGTTCTTCCTGCTCGCGTGTTTCTTTCTCTGCCTGCCTGCAGGCTGAATGAGGACCCCGAGACTCCCCCAGAGGTCCTCAGAAGAGTTTCCAACATCAACCTCAGCCCGCTCCCCTCGTTCCCCCTCGATGCCGAGGTGTGGGAATCGTTCAGCGTCTCCTCCGGTGTCCCTCCGGAGGCCCATCTCTGCATGGGATTGGAGAGCCGTCTCGAACAGGCCGCAGCTAGCGNGGGGGGGGGGGGAGACGGCACGAATTGGGGGGGGGAGGGCTGGAGGTCTCTCTTTCTCGTTTGGGCACTTCTGCTGCACTGGGGCTAGGGGGAGTCGGGGGAAATCAGCAAGGAGACGACCAGGAGGAGGAAGGCCTCGGATGCCTCTCCCGTCAGTCGAAGAAGTCTCTCTCTCTGTGTCTGTAGAGTCAATTAAAGATGTAGATGCATGTACAGACAGTGCCTCTCGACCGTCTCTGTACATGATTTTTTTTTGCATGCTATGAAGAAGAGAAGAGAAAGAGGGAGTTGCGGGGACCGACTCCTTCTCATCAGTCTGCAGAGGTTTCTCTCTCATGCATCAATTTCTATTCCTCATTCTATTTGTGTGGCTGGTTTCTTCTTCATTACATAAGTGTCCGTTGACATGTCCTGCATATGCTGTCCGTCCCCTAGTTCAGACACAAGAAAAAGTCCAGAAAGGAGATGGTGCGATTATGTCATTTCATTGATTAACAGTTCTTCGCTGCTTCTGACCCTGCTATTCTTTGGAGCCACGGCCGGGCCCTTTCTTTTCTGAACCTTGTATGTCCACAAACAAATCGTTGTGTTTGGCTTTTTTGGAGTCTGCATGTCTATTTTCTACATGCATCCTCGGAACATCATCGCTGCATGCAGGGGCATACATGCGCCAAGCGCGTCTGGTCACGTCCATCCTGAAGGTCAGACAGAAAGTCCGCTTCCTTGCTCCTGCACTTGATCTCCCTTCAAAACGCCTTCCGCCCTTGCTTTCTCCTTGCGGTCTTTTCTGCTGCCCGACTGTGGGGGTTCTGCAGTGTTCATTCGCGAATTGTAATGAAAGGAAGGAATCGTGGCACATTCACTCATTCTTTTTGGTGTCTTCTGCTGAGACTGCACAATCGCCTTTTGAATCAAGGCAGCGACTTCCATGCCCGCTTCTTTTCTTGCAGCTTTCGAGTCCGACCAGGCCCGTTGACGAGCGTGTGATTCGATCCTACGCCCGCACAGTTCGACTGGCGATCCAGACGGCCTATTTGTTCCCTCAGCCTGACCTGCTTGTGGTGCCTCCAACAAGGGATTTGGTTTCTTCTTCATCCAAATTATCAGCGCCTCATGAGGAGAAGGAGAGCAGCTTCGCCGGGAGCTTCAAAAGCTGCGGTCGGTGCCCTGTGCCTTCCTCCGCTCTTCTGTCGTCTCTGAATGAGGTCTTTGGGTGTTTGCCCGGGAAAGAGTTGGAGCGTCCTTTGGGGCTGCGTGTGGAGAGCAGAGAGGAGGACAGACGGGTGTGGCAAGAACTGCAGACCAGATTGGACGTTCTGGATCGGCACCTGGCAGCAACAGAGCAATTGTTGAGGTGGGTGGGGGCGGGGGGGTGGGCTGCTGCATGGCAGACAGATTATTTTTTGTGGTTGGGATTTTCGAATATTCTCGGCTGTGGGATCGAATCATGTGACGAAGGGATAGATATTTTTGACATGTACTCAATTATTGTTCCCCATCAGGATCGTTGGTGTGCATGTGAGTGAGAATGTGCATGCGTAGGCGCGCCTGTGTGTCATGTATGCCATGAGTGCAGAATGGGGAAAGCTCTTCCTCTGTTGACGTTTCCCGACATGGAGAGGTGCCAGAGGGACAGCGCATTTGCTGAACGGCTTGTGCTCTCCCTGTTGGGCTTCATGGGAGCTGCTCAGAGGTCAGCTGGCTGGTTGTATCGGTGTGGGGGTGTGGGGGTGTAATCTTTCATATTTTCAGAAAACGCAGTCCTTTGTCATGTTCCACCCTGCGCTTTTCACAGAGTTAGGCACTGAGTGAGTGAGCCAATGGGAAGATGACCGGACTGTACTTAACTTCTTCCTCTGACGAACACGCACGCCGCGCGCGCACAGAGAGAGAGAGAGCCGTCCCGATGGATGGATGGAAATCTGCAGGTCTGCCTCCTACTGGAGGGACAGGACGGAAGAGCTCGAGGGTCTTCGAGCGAATCTCTTCTCTGCCCTCCCAGCTCCCCGTCTCTTCCACCTTTTGCTACGGCATCTGATGTCGACAACGGACCATTTCAGCGTCTGTGGTGAGCTTGTAGAAAGGTGGAGAGAGTGGGAAGAGCTGCACGATCCCGGGGCAAGACGGGACTCCGAGGGTTTCTCCGTTGAGTTTGAGGTCCTGAAGGCACGGCTTCTCCTCGAGGCAGCTCGAGAGAGAACCTCAGGGTCAAAAAGTCTGGTCTCAGAGGGGTCAATGCAGGCTCAGAGGTGTTTGCGTCTGTTGGGTTCTCCCCTAGGAGATTTGGACCTTTCCACTGGGGGTATTGGATGGAGGCGTCTGCAACGTTGGGCTGCAGAGGAACCTGAGCTCTTCTCTGTGGCTCGAGAGGTCGCCTTCGAGAAGGGACTGTTACAGGTGGGGGGGGAAAGATTTTTGGTGGGGGTAAATCTCTCAGAGGTGTAGCATTCTATGTTGGCCAAAGCAACAGTCAAAGGCTTCCTTCAGTTGAGGAAGGAAGGAGAGGGTCTGATGTCTGTTAGTGAATTAGTTCATGGAAGTTGTCCGTTGCTTTTCCTTTCTTTCTCTTCTGCTCGATCCTTGTTTTCTTCCCGCCGATCTATATGCAATGCGTGACAAATGGTGAAGAGATGTTTTCCTTTTCTTCACACGCACCTTCCCCTGTCTGTCTCCTCGTTCGCCCCCTTCCCCTTTCTTTCTCTGCCTGCAGGCATGCAGTGTGCTGAAACCCCTCTTGATCGTGGAGAGGCAACAGAAGAACCCGGTGGCTTTCGCTCTCTCCCACGTACAGGATCTTCAGAAGCAGTTCCGAAGTCTCCATCACTTTGCGTTCTCTTCGGGAGACGGGGGGGCAGCTGCTGCTTCCGCTTCTTCGTCTTCACAGCCTGGGGTTGGAGGGGGGACAACCGAAACGGGGGGCGAGGCGGTAGCGGGAGAGGCGTCTGGGTTTGCGGCCGTTTTGGACAAGATGAGTGGGGGGTCGGGAAGTCCGGAGGTCCCTGCAGTGGTCCCGGAAAGCGAAAACAGCAAAGAGGCCTTGAACCCCCGAGAAACCGCTGTCCCGTTCCCGTATTCTCGTCCTTCCCTTCTTCGTGCGCTGCTTGGCGGGGCGTTTGATGCGTCGGATCCTTCACTTAGCACTGAGGGGGGCCTGGACAGGCGGGCCGAAGTCTTTCGAGCCGTGTTGACGTCCAACCCCGCCTCAGTCGTTTTGAGAGAGGGGTTTCGTCAGCTGACAAGAAGCCTCTCCCTTCCAGATGCTTTCATCGAAGCAGAAATGAAACAGGCTGTAAAGTCCCGGCAGGAACTTGAAAGTGGTGACGGGGACGGGAAGAGACTGGCTCTAGTCTCTCAGGGCGCCTCTGTGTTGTGGCGACGCGTACAGATTCTCAGAGGTCTCACGTTTCTTGCGTTTGATAAATCTGACCTTGCCATGCGCACAGTGCAATCTCTTTTCAGTGTGTCAGAAGAAGAGCAGAGTGATGCCATTGACAGCGCCATCGCAGGTGACGGTGCACTGCCGCCTTCCTGGTTTTCCATGATCGTTCCCTCCTCCTGGACAATCTCGCCTCTCGCCCTTGCACAGAGAGATCCGAATGTCTTTCCCCTCCTATCTTCCCTCCTTGCCAACAGAAAGGTGGGTCAGGGTTTGACTGTGAACGAGAGAGGTCTTCTCGAGGCTGTGGCTCTCGCAGCGTGTCCCGACAAAAGTGTCTCGAGTGCCCTGAACTCTCTGAGCGTACCGCCCATTCAGTTGGACCTTGGGGGGAGCGTAGGGGAAGAAGGGGGGGATGAAACGGAAGAGAAGACCAAAAGCTGGCTCTTGCATCTTCTTGAGGGAGGGGAGGGGGCAGACGCATCAGCTGACGGTTTGTTTTTCGATGCCTCAGCGGATGGGAAGGGCAGTTCGCTCCCTTCGGAATCGCTGCCCTTCCCCTCCAGCGGTTTTTGGTCGTGGCCGCTTGAGGAGGAGGTAGTAGAGGAAGAGGCAGAGGAGGACGGGGTGCCGTCTGTGTCTATTCGTGAGAGATTGTCCTCGTGGGAGAGGGAAACCTCCGGACACACAGAGGGCCGGAGCAGAAACAGAGAGGGGGGGGGGGATGAGTCTCCAGGGAGAGAAGGCGGAGGGAAAGTGGGGGGCAGAGGGCAAACTGTCACCCCTCTGTTGTCTCTTTTTGCAGAGAGGAGCAAAGGAGGGCAGAGAAGGAGGGAACAAAGGGGGGGATCGGCTGCAGACGCGATGCGGTCGCTTGTAGGAGATGGAGTGGTACCGAATGCTCAAACACACAAACAGACGAAGCGACCACGAGTCGGGCTGATACCTTCGGATGCGCTTTCGATAGAAGAGAAGGAGAGGCAGGGAACGGGTGATCCGGATTCCTTTCCTCAAGAGCTCGTGCGCCTTCTCTGCAGTTGGCGTGGAAGTTTTCCTAACGTGTACAAAGAGAACTCGGGGGGTGCTGCTGGGGGTCAGCTGTGCCTGTCAGTGGAAGGGCTCGTTGAGGTTCTTAGTGTTGATGCCGAATTCGTTCTTTCCTTTCTTTTAGAGAAAAATGTGGGGGGTGACTTTCGGGGGGAACGAATTCATATACCCAGAGACTGTGAGTCAAAGTTGAGGTTCCACACAGACACACTGCTCCGGTGTGTCATCACCCCCTTCATGTCATCACCCCTTGCGTCAACAGAGGCGAAAGCCAGACTTTTAAAAGTTGCAGGCACCCACCTTTCTCGTATGTGTCTATCCCTGTCAGAGGTGGAAAGAGAAGAGGACGAATATTACTGTGAAGATTTGAAGCGGCGTTGCTCACGTGTGGCTGCTCGTTGTCGTTCCAGTGCGGATTTCCTAGGTGAGGTTGCGTTTTTAGAGGGGACATCCGGGGTGCCCCTTGACCCTGTCAGGTTTCTCTCCGACTCCGAATACCAAAACCTGAGGGTGCACAAGCTCATGCGGGCTGCACCTGCGTTGGTGGAAAGAATCTCCGGTCTGCTTGACTGGTTCAATACAGCCGGTCAGGCTAGCCCTTCCCCTCCCCCCAAGGGCCCCAGTAAACCCTCTCAGCATCCCTCCAAAGAGAGAACTGGTGCTGCAGCATCTCCGATCAAAGGCGCGGCCCCTTCCCCGCCGGCAGGTGGTTTGAAGGGAGGAGGGAAAGAGAAGCAGACCGAAGGAGATGGTTGGGGGGATTTCGGGGACCTCGAGCTTTCGGATATGGATGAGGAGGACGGGCAGGAGGCGGGGGATGGTTGGGGTCTGGGGCTTGACGGAGACGGGAGTGAGAGTGATTCGGGGGGTGCTATTATTGGAGAGACGGGGGGCGAGAAAAAGAAGTCGAAGGAGCAAATAGAAGAAGAACCAACGACGCACCACCCCCTTCCCAACGGAGTAGCAACGGGTGCGGATCCTCCAAGCACTCCCTCATCATCAAGCCCAAGAGAGCAGGAACCCCAGCCCCAGAAAGCAGGGACTGTCAATGGTGGTTCTCTTCCCATTCGTTCGGGGGGGACTGCCGCGTCGTCTGCGTTTTGGGAGATGTGGACTCGCACGCTCTCGTTGTTGCGTCCGTTTTGGCCGTCTCTCTTTGATGACAGCCGGCAAGTGGCGTCTCGCAAACGCACAGACCCGGCAGACGTGCTCATACACAACGAAGATGGGTCGAAGGATGCAGAGATCCTCTTTTATTTCTTTGCACTGCTCTGTGCTTCCACCACTCTGGTCTCGCCAACAGACGCAGACAGGGGGGAGAGGAGTCATTCCAGTGACCCCTCTCACTGGATTGAGGAGGCCTGCACTGCCCTTTCCCCCCCTCCTTGCTCCCCTACAGCTAACGAGAAAAGAAACTTCCTTGGTACTGCCGCAGAGTCTCTAGAGTATTTGAGTGGGCGGAGAGACCCCCACCCCGCAGGTCCCCCCTCTCTGATGACTCTGGTGGCTGCAGAGAAGTGTGGGGTGGGCCGTCCTCGTCTTGCAGGGGAGGAGACGGGTGAGGACGCGAGGGACGTTTTGTCTCGCGTGCTTCTCCTCTGGGAGGAATGGGCATTGAAGAGAGAGAGGGCGAGCGTGAAGGAGAAGGAGAAGGAGAACGAGGGAGGGGGGACAGGAGGAAAAGTTGGGGGTGAGAAGGAAAAGCCGCGACCTTGGTGCCCGCCTTATCTCCTTGAAAGCACGATTTCAGATTCGGTGTCGCTGGGAGAAAATGAGAGTGACACAGCACCCGGGGAGAAGGGAGCGCTTCGATCTCTTCTCGAAGAAAGCGGTTCCTCCTCTCTGTCGCCCTCCCTCGAGGCTTGTTGGTCCCTTCTGATCCTCTGCAGTGCTGCAGGGAGCGAGGAGGAGGGGTTGAGAAGACGAGTGTCGGCAGGACAGAAACGACTGTCTCTGCAGGTAGGTAGGTACGCAGGCAGGTCTCTGTTCCTTTCTCACTCACTTTTTTGTTTCCTTGTTGGATCCACGGTTGTCTCTTTGTTTGTCCCATCGTCTGCACCTGCATCCTCGTGTGTGCTTCCTTCCAAGACCGGAGAAGAAAGACGGAAGGCTTCCTTCGAGGTTGAATTTTCTTCTGCTTTCTTTCACCGCTGGTTTTCCTCTTTGAGAGAGCTCTCCTTCCTTCCTGGTGTTTCAAAGTCTCCAAAATCTTGGCATGGGTGGATGAGTGATTCCTTCCTTCCTTCCCTCCTTCCTTTCTCTCTCCCAACAGGGTGAAGTAAAGCTTCTTCAGCTGGCTGGAGGGGGAGGGGGAGAGGCATGGAAGAAAGAAGGGTCGGAATCTCTGTTTCCTTCCTCTTCCTCTTCTTCTGCCTCTCCTCCTTTCAATTTCCCTTGTATGCTGGCGCTCCTCTCTGAGCATGCGACCTTGAGTGGCGGCGCGTGCGAGGCATTGGTGGCGTCGGTAGAGGGCTCTTCCTCCGTGGGTGCTGCTCTGACGTGCCGTAGTTGGAAGGAGACGGACATGTGGAGAGACGCCGAGGAGGCCCAAGCCGGGGTCTCTCAGATAGTGGGCCCTCTGCAGCTCCTTGCCGGGGCCCTTCCTTCTGTTCTGTCCTGGGGCCCTCGGGATCGAGAGGGGCGGCGGAAGAGGGAGACCTTGCTGCTTCTTTTATTCAATGCGTTGAAGAAGACAGACGGTAGGAATGAGAGGGAGGGGGATAGACAGAGACAACACTCCAGGCAACAGCGATGCTTCTCTACTTTTTTAAGGTCGAGTTTGCAGAGTTGCTACGAGGAGGTCTTCGTTCGAAGTCTCTCTGACAGCGTTTTCTTGGGGACCTTCTCCGAGGGCTTTCCTGAAGCGCGAACGCTCGCTGCCTGTGTTCTTCCCGAAATTCCGGTACGTCGGGTTTGTGAAGGGGGGGAGGGGGGGTGCGTGGATGACAGAGTGGCTGTATGATTTTTTTCTTGTGCCCTTTGTGTGTTCACCACCGAAGGAAAAGCAGCTGGCTTTCTTTGTGTAGATGTGTTGTTCAAAAGAGGTTGATCTTTCGTCCTGTGAGGGGATACACTGACCTCCTCTGTATGAGAGAGCCCCCCCATGACCTCCTCCGAGTGTGGCGCCCCCAGCGTTCTCTCTCTGTGTGTGTGTGTGTGTGTGTGCGTGCGTCCTCCGGGCCACGTGGCGGCGGGACTTTCTTTATTTTTTCATTCTCCTCTTACCCCCGTCAGACTGTGCCTGAATAAATGTCTGGTCTTCTTCTTTCTGGGTTCCGTCGGAGTGTCTCTCCTGGCCTTTGTGTGCATGCAGGCGGCAGCTGAGATCCGCACAGTGAGCGGGTCTCTGTCGCTGATACGGGAGACGCTCCGGGATGGCCAGAGAAGGGAAATAAAAGCTCCAAGACTCGCAGGGTCCGTCCGTCTGTCTGTCTGTCTCTCTCTCTTTTCTCTGTCTTGGTTTGGGTCGATCTCTTTCTTTCCATCGTGGTTCTCTGTGTGTTTACGCACCGTGCTGCTCTTGTTCGTTCCGTGCTCTTGTCCCTTGTTTGTTTCCTTTTTGGTCTTCGCTAATGTTCTTCTCTCTGATCATCTTGTTTTCAATCCTGTTTCGGTCTGATTTAGGCAGTATCTCTGTCACCGGTGGCACTTCCGTTCGTGGCTCAGCGTGCCATCTAGAATGCATGTGCTTCTTGTGACGGGTGGCCGGTGCGTCGAGATTGGACAGGCACCTTTCTGACGTTCTTTCTTTCACAACTGAGCTCTCTCTCTCTCTCTCTCTCTGTCTCTGTCCAGCCTGCTTCTTGTTCCTTTGGGGTCTGCCATTGTGTTCGGTGCCTGCATTTAAGTTTCGGGTCGCTTCCACATTTCCAACATAATTAAACTCTGGGTTGCCATTCTTCCTCGTCCCGTCGTTTGCTTACAGGGCACTGAATCTGCTGGACGCCGCCATCCAGTCAGCGATGGAAAAGAACAGAGAGTCGGATAGCCAATAGGGACTAGTCATGCATTCGGACGCTGAATGCCACTGCCAGTCTGTCGGCAAGTAAGTGGATCAGTAAATCGATGACAAGTTGTCCGTGGACTAGCTTTTACCCCTATGAATCGCCGTGATGATTGAAGATCATAAAAAAAAAAGTTTAAAGTTATTTGAAGTACCAAACTAGCTGCGAAACAGCCTAGGTGTGATTTGTAAAGTTTTAAAATAAAATAAACTTAATAAAGTTTAAAGTCTGGTTTGAGTCTGTAAACTCTAAAATAGAACTTTTGAAACGCACTTTAATAATTTTTTTGACATACATTAAAACATGTTTTAATTATATATATAGTAAGTGGCATATCTAGAAAAAGAAATATAAATCAGACATCTGTGATTTATTCAAGTTGTTAGTATATTGGTCAGTGGTAGTGGACTGGCGCCTCTGCATCCCAGGTCATGTGGGTTATGATGGAGCGGGCCGCCGTGCTAGGCCGGGCGGGGAGGATTGGTTGCGGGGAGCAGCCCTCGATCCCAGACTAGATGCATCCACTCCTACCCAGTCCACCCCATCTGAACACTTGCAGCCAACCGCTGCATGATCTACCTATTTCTGTCCGTCAACTGGCTCCAACTGAAGGGAAGGCCTTCTCTCCCGGGTACTGAAGCCAGTTCTTTTTGCTCCAGAAGACCCCCGCCTTGGGTCCTTCCACAAGGTGGAGCTGGAATGTCTCCCTCGGTTTCTCCGAGCGGTTCGGCAGAGACATATGCTCCAACTGTCCGTGGATGATGAACAGATCCCCCGCATTGATCGGAACAGGGACAAAGCCGTACTCCTTCGGGTCCTTCCCGCTGGTCTCGAAACTTTTGTCCTCCATCGCCCCCTCCATGTCGGTTTTGGGTGTCGACAGATGCTCATATACCATCAGGGACGCATCGGCTTTTCCGGCCTCAAAGTGCTCAGGGTTCCGGGTCCAAATTTTCCTCACCGCCTCTTTGTGACTCCCCGGCCGAGCCCACAAACACCCATTCTCAGTGGTGGCATCGTGGAGAGCCAGCCAGAGACCAAGGCAGGAAGGCCGGGGCTCTGTGTAGAGGTAGGTGCTGTCCTGGTGGGGTGTCACTTCTCCCCCCACCTTTGCGTTTTTGAAGATGTACATCGACTGCGGAAGGACTGGACTCTGGTACCCCAACTCCCTGGTCAAGTTAACCACTTTCTCTGAGGTCGCATACGCACGGAAAACGTCATCTGCAACATGGAGGCCGTGGCCCACTTTGTTCAGGCTTCCGTGCTTGGTGAGGAAGTCCTTCAGATTCCCTGTCTCGGGGTCGACTGCCTCGTTCTCCAAGAAGAAATGGATTTTGTCTGCAGAGTCGAGGAAGTAACTCGACTTGTCTTGGGCCCTTCCGTCCTCCCCTGTCCCGAATGTTGCTCTGCACTTCCCGTCCCATGCATCAATCAAGGCACTCATCCGACCTCTCATGGCTGCACACTCTTCAGGAGAGCAGAAGCCCTTCACCACTGCGTACCCATTCTCCTCAAAGAACTTCGCAACTTCGCTCATCCTTCTTCGCTGAAAGAGAACGACGAGGAGCGGCACAGAAAGGAGACAGAAAAGAAAAAAGGTCAGAGAGACGACAATATATATATTTATATAGAGAGTCAGTGACTCAGAAAAACAACTTTGCGCTCCAACTTTCCCTGGGATTCCGTCAGTCGACAAGCTGAAAATGTGGCCCACAAAAAGGACAACAACGTCAAAACTGTTTTCACGTCGTGTTTAATACAAGTTAACCATATGGTTAACCCGCGTTGTAAGGAATATATATACATGCAGCTGAAAATCGGCTCCGGCAAAATTTTTCGGCGTCGTAGACGGCTGCGGGACGGCCGGCGTATATAAGTTTCCGCGTCTCCGTCTCCATCGTCAACTGTCAATTAACTCTCTGCAAAAGTCCGTAATGTGTTAAGAGGAGCACCAAACCGTCACCAGGCGCGTACAAGCGCTCAAGGACCGTGGTCGCAGAAGGAAGGACTGGTTGGTCGTGGAGATCATTGAGAATTCTCACGGTGGCTCGAAGGATCCTTCCTTGCATGCAACGTATATACTCAACCGGACCACTACAACTTGTCGAATGGTAACGGACTGAGAAATAAGACACACAGCGGCATTTGCATAGGGTGATACCGCTAGTAGCCCCTGACCCGGCTGTTTCACTTCGTCTTGTCGAGATGCTCCGAAGTTTTACTTCAAGGCTCGGCAGGCAAGGGCCAGCCGTCTCCTTTGGGAAGCGCGACCTTCAAGTGCCGCTATCTGTGTGCGTATGTCAGAGGCGACTGGTCCATGATGAGCCTTCAAGAAGTCTGGCGTCAGGCCTGCGCAGGCTGGAAGGCAAAATGGATGCTGTGCTGAAAGCGGTAGGCTGATACGCGCATGCTCTGTGCGGGTTATGTGCGTGTGTGTGCGCATGTCTGTAGTCTCTCTCTCTCTCCCCCC